>VYXH01005921.1:937895-973100 GCA_013397275.1 Burhinus bistriatus
TTTTTTTTTTTTTTTTTTTTTACATTTTGAAAGAATGATAGATGCATATAATTAACTAGAAAAGATCAGGCTAACTTGGCAATTACAACTAAAAGACAACCCAACTGATTTTGCCTGTAGTGAATCACCCAAAGTGAAACCATTTTACTAAAACGAAAATCAAAATAGTGTAGTAAAATAGCTCATCTCCCCTAATGCTGGTATCTGATCCATCTAAACAGGTTCATTAATATGAAGTAGAGCTCATACTTGCCCGAATCAGTAATTATAACACATTACTAGCAAGTTGATGCAATGTCATCCAGATAATCTCATCTTTGCCTTACAGGACTCCACTTATTTTATGTTCTACCTTTTTTGAATAAGAATGCCAAGAGATAAGAAGTAAATTGCAACACCTTTAAATCTGCCTTCTTACAGCTGGAAACCTATTCTTTTTCAGAGTAGCTTTTAGCTAATTCAGACATTTCTGTTCAAGACACCCAGCTTGCACTAACAGATTTCATTACTACATAATGCAGACTTAATTAAAAAGAAATCTACCTATATATTCATTTACTTCTAACATTTAACATCCTGGGCCTGGTTTACCATGTGATCATTCCAGTTAGGACTCCTGTAGCACCACTTTTTGCTGCTGTTGTTGTTGTTCTCTCAGAAACTCAGTGTTACTGGATCACAACAGGCCCACAGGCAGTTATTTCCAACAGTTTGTAGGATGACTTTTCACTATCAGATGATACATTTTTAGAACTTATGACATACATTTTTGCAGGTGATCCCTCCCTCTTCCCCTTAATCAGTAGTCGCTCTGTGGCAACAAATCAGCTTGCTTATACCACCCAAGTCACAGTACCTGTCTTTAGGAGATGAGGATCCTTACACATCGAATAGAGACACAAAACGCTCAGAGGTGAGAGGATCACACATTATTAAAAAACTGATGCAGTCCTCCTCCTCCTCCTTCCTTCCTTCCCCTTTATCTTCATATACAGCACAGCTTGGATCCTAACTCAAGAAACAAGCACCTGTTTAGCCAAAAAAGTGACTACTAATCTTACCATCTCCATGGAGTCATCCACAGACATGAGTGTTTGAAGGCGCTTTCTCTGTAGCATGTTAGTGAACTCCATGTGTATAGGTTTCATGGGACCTGTATACCTCATTATCCAGTGCTTGTCTGGGTTTGGAGCATAGTTATAACTGGGAGTTCTAAGGAACAGAGAGAAAACCAGAATGTTTTAGCAGTGTAAAGTCACAGTAATGTCTACCAATAATTTCTATTTGACCAACACTACAGGACTTCCTGAGCTGCACAAGAAAAAATTAGATTTACTTTGGAAAAGTCTTATACTTTTATATTCTATATGAAAGATGGGAGAATGAAAAGAACTCTGTGGGGAATAAAATCTATTAAAAGAGTAACTATACATTGTTTTTGCAGTGTCTTCAGACTAACACGGATACATTTTAAGGCCAAGAGACTAGCTTCAGAAGTCTAACTCCACAAGTACAATGCGGATGAAGCAGGTACTATAGAGTTCCTAGTCATATAATTGCTTTGCTTTCACTCTGTCCACATTAGCACCAAATATTATGGCTTGTGCAAGGTGTTTAATAATAACTATAGAACTTGCTGAAAAGGTTCCACTATGTTCTTCAATGGCTTTTTTGAATTCAACATGACTGGCTACTCAAATACTTTTACACTCATGTACCTAGAGGAGCACAGGCACCCTACGTAGTGGATCAAACTGCACGTGAGCTCATGGCAAGCAGAAGTGGATACATGGCCGGATTTTAAAGACCTGCCAAGAAAAGCAGGGGTGAGGGGAAATAGGACTATATTTTGCAGACACTTTCCAGCCACCAACTCCTTTGTGATAACCAGAAACTTTAATTAAAGTCCCTGCAAAATCCCAAGAGCTGGATTCAATGTCCTCCTGGAATCGTGCTGTCCCTCCAAATTCTCATAATCCTGGAACACCATTAAAGTGATGAGGAGAAATATCACTTATTGTCCATAATTTCATGTTGTTGGCAGTTCCAGAGATTGCTTTTCTGTGCATAACTATATTGCTGTAGGTTAGCTGGATCTAAAGAAAAGATTTAGATATGTCATTACCATGATGTTGAGTCTCTGCATCATGTCCAACTCACTAGAAAGCTATATTACAGGTTACATTTGCAAGAAATACTATTTTTACCTACTATATCTATTCCAAAAAAATTTGTTACTACTTAAGATTGAGAACCACCTTTGTCAATTTCTTCATACCCTGGCTCAAACACATCACCTGCAGAGTCTAAAATATTAAAAATTACTTTTCCTAAGTGACTTGTTGAGGCTTCCTTTTTTAATTCGAAGCAACAAACTCCATGCAAATGTGCAAGCCAAGAGGGTGACACAGTAACACAGGAAAAAATAGCAGATATTCAGTTATTTTCGTCTTCCCAACACACAATTTTCCTGATAAATTCAGCTCCTATTTGGCAAATAACTACTGTTGGTTTTGTACATGCAGCAGGGTAAGTTATTAAGATAAACAATAGTAATATAAGTTGAAACTTCTCCTCAAAATACTGTGTATCTAACACGTCTTTGAATATGACAGGTAGTCTTAAGAGTTTTAATATAAACATGAAATTAATAATCTGACAGCGAAACGTTCTATGCCAAAAGCCTCTGTTAGATACTATCTGAAAAATGTGCGTAGGCGGCAAATGGAGGCTTCTTCATATAGGGAGGAAAGGGCTGGTGTTTATTCCCTCTGTATTGTTAATAGCCTCTTGAATTTCAGAATGTTATTGTGGCTGGAATAATGACATTGCTCCTTTGAAAATGCTGACAGTTATGGAAACTGTTGCTATGTGATGCCCAGAATGAATCAAAAATGCTTGGCAAACTCCTTTTCAGCTTACTTTGTGATTTCCTGGCTGATTTGAAACCTCCCGCTGTTTAATCCAACGAAAGCCCGTGATTTTCTTTGATTACTACAAATGTAACCCTCTTACACTTAACAGATTTGTCTGTCTTAGGGGAAAAATACACAAATATAACATTCCTAGAAGTTGGTTAAGATAACCTCTTCAAATGTAATCAGAAGATAAGTCCTAGTCTGATTGCATTTGACCTTGGAAAAGATGGGTGGTAAAATGTACCCTCTATAGAAATAACACTTCTGACCGCCGTTAAACTGCCCAGCTGTTGCATTCTCTACATCTATCAGTATAGGTAGTAAAAAAAGGAAAACCAGCCACACAGCCTAGGGATTTGCTATGTGAATGCTAGTTGATGTGAATAATTTTCAAACAAGAAAAGACTGCAGATGCACATGGTAAGGAGCTCTACAGAACGAGATGGAGAGAGACTGCAGTATAGGGTGGAATGGTCATACCAGCGAGTACACGTAATAATAGAAGCAAGAGAACAACAGCATAAATTAGCAACAGAAGCACGCACCAGAGTTCCCCAGCAAAGAAGCACTCCGCTTGTCAGTCTATGCTAAAATCCATACCACTAACTTTTAGCTATTATCAGCAATACTACACAATGCAGTATGTACATCAACCAGCGTAAGCATTATAGTCACACCTTCACTTTGCTTTGTGGATGTAGCTTAAGAATCCACGGGCAGACTTCGTCAGCACTGCCACAAGAAGAGGTACAGAGACGTGCCACAGGGTGTACTGCCTTCTGATTCTGGGGCTAGGCAAAGACTTTGTTCGTGGTATTGCTTACTGCTTTCGGGCAATTCATAAGAAGTGTTCTACCTGTGTTCTGATCCTTCCCTACCATATCCACATGACAACAAAACAGCGAGAACTGCCTACACCCCTTTATCATTGACAGATTTATCTGTCACTAAGGGATTCTCTGGAATGGGGGAACATGGGAAAAAATGGAAAGCAGAGAACTAATTTGTACATACAGTGAGGAAATGATGCACTTTCTGCATTTTTACATTTAATCTTAAACCCAGGCCAGTGAAACCCCTTACAGTTTACTATTACATAGCGCTGGGAAAATTGTTTACAGTAAGACTGACAGTTTCTTTGCACAAGATGTACTTAAAATCCTATTTTATGTTCATACCCAAAAGAAAAACACAGTTCCTTAATCTGCTAAGACAATTTGTTTCTTTACAAACAAAACTTGTTTCCATGAAGTGACACTTCCTGTGTAATTGTTCCCATTGTAAGAAAAGTCACCTACAAATAAAAACAGTTTTGTGTAACTACTTTATAATCAGGAAGATAAACCTAGTTTGCATGAAAAAAAGAATTAAACTATGAGAAAAAGAAAAAAATAGATGTAGTTTATATTTTTCATTGCTGGCCTTCCTCAAATCCTTCTACTCCTTTTCATTCCACCAGCGTAATTAAATTGCTACAGAATGTTGCTTGAAAAATGATTATCATCTATGAGATACAAATGCCTTCCAGAGGAACTTCTAATAAGACTGAGGTCAATACTGGGTATAAGCTATAAGAAGTTGCTCATTTGGCATTTCTGTAATTTTCATTTCAAAGAAAATAAATGAGCATAAGACAGCAAACAAACATGAAATACTACATTGCTGTAGATCTAGGACACAGATTCTCTTTGGTAGCACAGCACAAAATAATGAAATATATAATTCTAAGTTATGCAATACCTAGACAATAGAACAAAGGAAGCTTTTTCTCTCAGACTCTATTTTAAATAAAGTTAAAAAGCTCAAATGGATTTCACTGGACTTTGGACTAGTCTTGAGCAGCTTTGGCTACCAAATTGATTAATATTTCCATCAGTTCCCAGTTCCTTCAGAAATCCAAAATAAAACAGAATTCCCCTTAAAAAAACCAAAAAACAACAAAAGAAACAAACAAACAAAAAACCCCAAACCAGCACATAGGAAGAAAGTTATAGATGTTGAACATCAATGATTAATTAGAAAAATATTGGAATGTTTTCAGTTGTGCCAAAAGGTGATTTGGGAGAACGATTCATTTTATCAGCATGCGAGGAGATGCCTGCGATGGAACATTACAGAGCTCTATCTGTAAAATGTCTCTGTGCTATAAACAAGAACCATCTCATCATGGAACTTATGAACATGTTAACTCAGGAATCGGGTGCTACTGCTTTTGGGACCTGTTCAAGACATTGTACTGGGTCGTGTATGGACATACCAGCTCATTCCGAAATAGCTTGTCTAATTTGGTGCTGCACGCCTGTATTTCCTTTGTTTCCACATATGAAACAGGAGTAATAACTACTGCACACTATGTGAATTTTGATAATACTCATAAAATAATATAGTTTATACATAAGGACGGGGAGATAGAGTTTCTTCCCCTGAAGAAATTACAGCCCAAGAACCAGATTTTGATCCCCCTGCTCCAAGTAAAACAGTGCTTCACTTCCCAAATAGGTTGTAACAATGTCCAATGAATTCAACATTAATCTTTCCATTTATCTCAGTGAGCTACAATTCTGAGTTCTACACACAGTAGTTATTCTCAAGATACTTGAACTAGTCTGAAGAGGTAAAAAAAAATAAATAAAAAAAATCTTGAAACTCTTCTTACGTACTTGTGACAAACTTATGCCAAGAGTATTATAATGCAAACATTGTTCCCCCAGAGGCACCCAGGACTTCTATACTCCTCAACCTGGAAATGAAAGGATTTTATCTTTCCTTACATGTGCTGTGAGGCATTAGGAAAGAGATGTGAGTACTGAGGGGCTGAATCTTCAGGGCCGTGAGGAGCAGCATGGCTTATAACCATCATTACAGGCCTGTGAGGATACATCTTCTTTGAGATTCTGAAGAAGGTAATACTGTCATTGGTAATCAGATCAGTTAGATAATCCTGCAAGTAGAAGTAAAAGTATAATGAGATACTTGAAAAATAATTCCAAGCTGGGGGGTGAGATGGGAAGGGGAGGTCTGAGGTACCACAAGAAACAGGAAAAAAGAAGCTACTTCACTCAGAATGGGAGGAGGAGGGAGTAAGTTACAGATATTAAAACTTCAAAAACTGAAACCAAATCACTCTTTCTTCACTGCCTAGAAATATGAAAAGCAACAGCTTCCTCTCAGAAATGAATGACATTAAAGAAGAACAAACGGGACTCTCTCTTCCCAGAGCGTGTAATTACATTATGAAGATCACAATACTAAATACAATGACCAGATATCAACAAAAAAAATAGAAGATTACAGGTCAATTTCTTTGCTTTTTGGTGTCAATATCTTCAAGGTGTATAGTCCGACCTTTTTGTTCATTTTTCTTAACCTCCCTCTGGAACCAGAAGTCACCAAAGCTAGAAGATGCTGGGGTAACTGGACCAAAACTTTCATTCAATATTCAGACACAGCGACAATTGGATAGAGTTATAGCCTATCAAATACATTGCAGAGAATTTAGAATACTTCCTTTGGAAGTTATCAACTATCTTTCCATTTTCTAAGAAGTATCATTATCATCCTTCTGATATCTGCTGGGGTTATATGGATTGAAGACAGTATTGTTATGAAAAGTCATGTTCTCTCTTAGGTTGCATCACAAGAAATGCTGCAAATATAAATAACCCTCAAACATGAGCAGGATACGAAACTGCACCTTTAAAAAACAAAATAACTGTCATGTCACAGCTGAATGTAAAAATCAGACATAACATCTGCCTCTGGTCAAGTGAACAAGTACAAGCTGTGGTGCCCACTGGATTGCATCTCCTTTTACGTACAGCTTTCTGTCTGTGGTTCAGACACTTGCTCCTCTTTACCACTGCCAATATCCTCGGTCTGAGAAGGCGGCTTCTCATGCATCAAAGGAAGCCTTTTTCATTGACTGTATTTGCCTTCCCCAAGTTATTTCCTGTGTATCCCATAACAAGGCTGGCAAAGTCTCCATTTATAATTTTATACACTGGTCCCAACCTGTTATCAAACTGCCGTGATTATGACTGTTACTGATATGATACTTCCACTCATGTAAGCAGGTGTAAATAGGCATAATTCCATCAAAGTTAGCTGAAGGACCTCCATTCATAAGCATATGCAGGGGAAGGGAGAATGTACAATAAGGCAGATCAAAGCAAAACTGACTTCTGAACACACTTTCAATACCTGAGAGAGAATACTGGAGTGCTCTCAAAAATGCAGTGACGTTTATCTACAATGTGCCTGTTCTTTAAGCTGGTTGGTCACTTTCTTAAGCGTGTAACTAATTTTTGATTTGGCCATTATAAGAGCATAGTTTTCAAACCTCATTTGAAGATGAAGGTTTTTACCTGGCCAGTGTGAAAATCATTCAAATTCAACACTGCAAAACCAGTGTTTACCAGGCCAAAAGACCAACCAGAAACATTTCCCTCAACTGATTTTTTTTTTTTTTTTAAAAGCTCCAGATTGTAAAGGCTGTAGTAGACTCTGCGAATGCATACAAAACTAAAAATCAATCTAAAAAAGTTGACAGAAACTGAAAAAGAAAAAATCAAAGCAGAATATATCTTGTTAGAAAATCTGAAAGAATTTGCGAAGATTTGATTTTCAGAGGATAAGTGCTTAGCAGTCACTTTGCAGGACAGAATCAGTAATGCTTTTTTCTCATTTTCCACTGACACATAATTAAAATTAACTACGTCAAGTAGATAGGGCTAAAAATTAGAGTTTCCAGCAACAACAATGGCAGGAAAGAAAGAGTAGTCTCGTATTTCAGCTTCTGTTTGTTCATTTGAACTCCAGTGTTATCAACAAGTGCTGTTGCTCTGCACACTAGCATCTGTTTATTACCATAGCTGGGTATTATGCAAGAATATGAAGATTATAAAAACATTTATATTTTCATCAGACTTCTTTTTTTATTTATTACCAAACTTGGTAAGAAAACCTAAACCAAATGAAAAACTAAACATTTTCAAGTATCGCATGCGCTAAACAGAGCTGAGGATTCTGGAACAAAGTTCCATGTCGGCTCCTTGGTACAGTGGGGAACAGTCCCCTGTGAAATCACTTGCCTGACATTGTTCCACACAAGATATATTTCCATCATAACATTTTTGCTACATGGCTGTAAAGATTAGCTGTCTCACTCTTCATAGATCAGAAGGGAAATAAAAGACAAGTAATTCTGTACATCAGCTGCCCCTTCCCCTTAGCAGCTGGTGATAAAAAAGAAAACCCTAGATGCCTGTTAAGTTTTATATTTCAACACAAAGTACACTCAATTAAAAACAGCAAACAGGGGAGGGGAAGGGGGAAATCACACAGACATCAACCTTTTAAAGGAAAAATGGACTGTGAACATGTTCCTAATGAAACACAAATATGAAGGCAGGACTTGTGCTGAATGAGACAAAGCAAACCGAATCCCTGTTAAACAAATACACCTTAACAGATTAGTATCACTCCAGAGTGAGTCAACTTCATAAGTTATACATTACTTAAACTACAGTAGTTTATGGATAAATTTATTTATCATCATATTTCAGAGACAACTTAGGCTATATTAGGAATTCACAAAAGCTGATTTCTTTGGAAAGGTAACACTTTTGGCTGAAATAAACATACTCCTGACTGCAAACAGGTAACTGTTTGAGCTGTAATGTGCTAGATGAGGAAAAGAATGATACTGCATTTCACAATGATTATCAAGCTTTTTAGTAAGTTTGGCCAGGGCATAATATTCTTGCAAGGACATTGGGAAACGTGCGCCTGTAACAATGCACGGAGATATAAATTTAATAGTTAAATTCTCCACTCATTCAGAATTATCATAAGATATACCAAGATATTATGAATTTTCCATCATATTATGGCTGTGAAACAAGTTCCTTTAACATAAAAAGATGGGTCTAGCTGGAGGGAACTGGATTCTTATCTCATTTACATTTATGTAACTCTACTGGAGTCAGTTCTATACCAGGGGAATAGATGACAATCAGGCTCAGCACACAATAATTAAAGTACAAAGCACAGAAATAGTTATCATGCAGCATTTAAATTCATTTTCACACCTTCAGTTCATAACATATAACACAGTCTCAGGACATTCTGTTTGTTTCCATTGCTGCTAATAATGCTTTCAGTAACATGACCCTCCCAGAATGGAAGCTAAGTGAAAGTCCAAATACAAGGGCTATTGGGTTATAGATAATGTTACATGTAGCAGCTTTCAAGTACAAAAAGGATTCTCTAGTTAGACTGCAACCATAAAGCGCAGCTTTCTTGCAGTCACATCCAAACGTTAAAAAAAATACAAATAAATCAATAGGACCTACCCTGGAGTAGTCGTATCCATGCTTCTCCTTCACTCCATTTCTACAGAGTGTGTAGTTGTAAAATCGAGAGTTTTTAAGTAATCCAACCCATTCTTTCCAACCAGGAGGCACATAGGAGCCATTGTATTCATTAAGGTACTTTCCAAAGAAAGCTAGGGGTAGAGAAAGCAGAAGCATAGTAAGAAGGCATAACAGAAATACTTCAAAGACACCATATTTAACCATACTCTTTCCCTTATGTTTCTTCTGAGCAGAGCTTGGTTTTCTTCATTCCGATACATTTAAGACAAGTTCAGAGTTACAAGTTTGCCTGTGTTTCTTTATTTCAGATCTCCATAATGCAGATCTTTTGATTCACAACCTGACTATGTATGCGAGAAACCGGACCACAATTACCATTGTATTTTCATCAGTGTCTGATACATTCAAAGTCAGACGAACAAAACAGAGAACGCTTAAAATAGTGCCAGTTGCCACATTATCTCATCCTACTCTGAATCACTCAATTTAGCTACATTTTTCATTTTGGTTACACCCACTTAAGCCATCTCCACCTAAGGAATTGGCAGAAGCAGTGAAGTCACTAATACGAGGCTGGCTGGGAAGAAATGATGACAAGTGAGGACCATAAACATGATGAGATTTTAAACTTGCTGCATAGAAGAAATGAAGCAGCAGCCCATTTGGCAGAACAAATGCAGAATGAGCACAAGGATTCTTACAGAACATAGAGGAGGCATTTGAGCCATCCTCCCAGAAGAGCTATGTATATGCTAGCCTTGCTCTGTAAGTCGCAAGTGTGCAGACACAAATTGTCTTCCAGAAAATGGTTAAGGAAAATGAAAAGCATTAGATTTCTACGGGAAGAACACAAATTCTCTAAAGTACATGATGTACCAAAAGACGCTTTCACACTATTCCAGTAAAAAATTAAATAATTTAAAGGAACATATTTTTCAGTATTAGTTTATATGTTATATCATCACTATGCAATTACAGGATAAATTATACTGGAAGACTCCATTCGTCTAGCTAGTTTTTTTTAAAGCTTAAAGGCAAAATTCTGCTTTTGGGTGTGCAGACTGCACCATGATTCAGCATCTGAATTTTTGTGATTAAAGCGCAGATCACAAGTTTTGAATGGTCTGGCAATACAAGTTAGCATTACCATAGTGATCAGCACAAAGATCTTTACATTTGTTCCACTTGTCATTACAAATATTTTTAACCCAGAGGCACATAGTGTCTGCAGCATCTCACGCTGGCCATCTATCAGTGAACATCTGTTCAGCAGAACAACAGGACAACAGAATATCTACGATCCTGTTCTTAGACTTAGACTAAACCTCACATCATGGGTGGGTTTAGTCTATGGGATTTAAGCACACAATTCACAATTCCCAGGTTCTTAAAGATTTTTTTTTTTTTTTTTTTTAAGTTTGCTCCTATGGGTTGGAGTGTTCAGCCGTGTGTCAAACAGCCAATTAAANTTTTTTAAGCTTGCTGCCCATAGTGTCTGATACTGCACCTTCTTGTACTTATATAAATGCAAGGAACATTACTGTAGATAGAGTAGAACAGGTTTTCAGCAGGTGTAAAAAGGGTCAGCTTCACTGAAGTCAATGAATTTACATCTTTTTGTAGTAGGCTGAGTATCTGTCCAAAAGATGGACACAGTGAGAAATGGTGATTCAAAACAGTATGTAAGAGACCTCCATATCACTACTTGATAGTTTTTTTATTTCTAAAAAAATGGGAAACATGATATTAGCAGCATAATAATACAGTGGAATGGAATTAAGTAAATTTATAGGGAGTAAGTACATTGTACACTAAATGTCCATAAGATTCAACTCAAAGTGCTTAGGTAGAATGCAAAAGCATATTTTGAATCACCCTCCTCAACAAACTTCAATGTATTCAGTTAATATTTAAGGTGAGCCAAGAGAAAGTGAATGTTTGAGATCTTTCAAAGCGTTCGAAAGAGACGAAAGTGCTGACAAAATTAAGATCCTACGTCACAGAAGATGAGGAGGGCACATCTACTGGGACACAACGAATTCCTTAAAATTACACTGTGCTTTCAAAATACTTTGCAAAAGCAGGTAAGATGCTATGCTACTTTACAGATGAGCCACTTACAAAAGGGTTTAGTGACTGATAAGCATGCTGTGGAAAAGAAGTTGTTTCACTGTCCTGAACCACCTCATGATGCCTTCTTTAACCAAGCAAAGTAAACTAGCAGCAATGAACAAAGCAAAATCTACTCCACTGTAGATGAAAACTATCACATTACTCAGGGACTGCATTTATACAGTATATACACTTTTTCAAATGGTTTTGCTTTATGAACAACTTCTAATTTTTAAAAAATGAAAGGCAACTCACAGTGGTTTTGGGTAATAAAACAATACAGATGAACGTTTTTTCTTGTCCTAGTAACAAAGAACACAGGCTTGAAACACTGACCACTGTCTACAGTAGCAGGTATGCACAAGGCACTCCAAAGCCTTTTGTCCCCCATTCAACATATTATAACCAGAGATATATTTGGCATTTCTGCTCACGGGAACCAACCCATTCCTAAAACCTTTGGCTGAGCCAGCCGAAGAACTCAGGAAAGAGGCATTCTGTAAAGAATTACTTCATTGTTATTCTGCAGAGGCATTAAAGGAAAGTCTGGCGGAAGTTCCTTCCAGCACCTTTTGCATACCCCCCATTGTACATTCAGGATGTCTTTATAATCTTTCATGGATGTCAAAGTGCTTTAAATAATTTTCTCTGCTGTTTCCAATCTTCCATTTCACATCTTTTTCTTTTCCCTCTCCTTCTCAGCCTTTTAAATGCTCGTTGTTCAAAAATTTTTAAACGTCACTCCTCTGCAGTACAAAATGTTGGGTTACAATAAAGCTCTCTTGATGCTGGTGAAAGATTTTGATTTTGGATTGTAAAGATTCTCCCAAACACAATTTTTTCCCTCATCAGATTAGTTCACCACCAGAGACAGCTGCTCACTAGAGTACACATGCCTTTGGTACATCCAATTTCAAACTGTGCCAGGATTTCATTAATAAACACTCACGGAGGCTGGTGTTTGATATGCTCAGCCATGTTCCTATATCCAGTCTATGAAATGATCATTAAAAAAACATCCAAGTGGCTATTTTTAATAAACGCATTTAGAATGTGATTTTCCTTTGCTTTAAATACTATACAACGTAGTTTCTCCTAAGACTACAGAAAACAGGATATGCAAGAATTGAGTCCTTTGTACACTGTTACCACTTCCGCAAGGGTTCGTAACCTACAGTTCTTTTCTCAGAGTCTCGGCCCTTCGATGATAAGCACCTGGAAAATTCTGTGGTATAGAGTGGAATTTTTACAAGAGGTTTTGTTTTTTAAACTCTTCCTGTGAGCAAAAAAAATTGCACACAAAAGAATTTTCCCCATGCTACCAATTAGTATGAAGGTCTGCTCTGAATGTAACACAACCGCAGATATATCAAGACCACAGCTCATTGCTTAAAAAGCAGATCTAGCATATTGTCAAATGTAGTGTAAAAGCACAATCAAAAGAATGGACATCAAGGCATCATTTACCACCATTGGAAATGTTCAAGCTACCTCTCTCATCTATCTATATCATCTACCAAACTCTACAAGTTTGTTGGGGTCCTCCCCTGCCTTTTTTTAAACACGAATTCTTTTCCTAATACCTACCTAAAAATACTTAACACAATTAAAATGCATCTACAAAGGATACTCACAAAACTTTGCATTAAATTGAAAACTAAGATAATTTGGGATGCATCAATAAAATGATGCAGGGGATCATTCATCCCTTTTTATTCTATACGGACTGCCCAACATTGGGAGTTGGATATAAAAGACCTTTTTGAGCTGTCAAATTAGAAACAGGAATGCAGTGGAAGTCAACAGAGATTCACTAGAGTAAAACTGCCAGAAGACAAGATTTAGACGCAGAATTTCAGTCTTTCATTCAGTTTCCTTGATCTGGTAGCTCTGATGCTGACCATAGTCTGTCATCTATTTAGACACAGTTCTGTTAACTACTGGCCAACATCACTTATCCATTCCACTAAAAACCTGCTTAACAATATGATCATAACATTTATGCTCATTTTAAATAAAGTAAGAAGATGAAATCAAGAAAGGAATGTATGAGAGGAGTACTGGTAATAATTTCCTGACAGCAATAAGTGACATTGTGTTGGGAAGCAGTGAAAGATAAAGCTCTTGCTATACATAAAGCCAAGTCAGGCTATGCACTAGAAAAATACACTCCGTGGAGCACTGTTAGCCTGGCTTCCGGAGGACCCAATAACATTTTCACCAGCGAGCAGATTATTGAGAAGACAAAGTCAGGCTTGTCATGGTGGTGCATGGTGGCAGGTGAAGAAAGAACCAGTATAGATTGAAAGAAGTGAGGATGCAAAGAAAAGCTTTTTTGCAAAGAGAAGAGTCAAAGAGTGAAACAAGTTGCTGAGAAAGACTGTGCAGTTCCAGTCCTTGGTGTTTTTCAAGACTAGACTGGATAAAGCCCTCAGCAACATGGTCTGGGGCAGGTTTTGAGCAGGTGGTGGAAAAGAGACCTCCTGAGGTCCCTTCCAACCTGAATTAGCCAGTGATCCTGCGATGGACTAGGTGACTTACGAGGCCCATCTTCAGTTGAATATACATGATTCCAGGATTTTAGAATTTAGGAATAATGAATAGGATTTGTAAATATTCATGCTTTCATAATAAATCCCGAAGCTGAGAAAAAGTAAAATTCAGCTTTTTGTTACCCCTGGACAGTAAGCTCAGTATTTATATCACACAGCCCTCCTCCTGGAGTCATCGCTTCATATCCTTCATGCTACTTAGCTGTATTCACCTATTAGCACCCCATTAAATTGTACTTACCACCACAACTGTGAATTTAAACTCAGGTTTTAAGCTATCAGCCCTCTACATTTAAACATGAATGTTGTGCATTAAGTACATTACAGACATATTTAAAGCGCTGTTTTTCTGTCATATTTCAACAGTCAGCTTTCCAGATAGTAACTTAGGTTTTGAGTTGCAAGTCTTAGTTACTCACAGGGATTTGTTTACTCCTCTAAAATCTTGTACTTCTGTACTTGATACTAGTTTTCCCCAGCTCAAAGTTGAACAATTAGCTACATTTGAGCAATCTCTTAGTTTTGGATTGGGGTGGGGGGGAGGGGCGAGGCATTCCTGATCTTATTTCTGTTGTATATCTAGCAACAATTACTTTCAGTACTTTTTGTCCTATAAGAGACAATCAGGGGAAAGCAGATGAGAAAGCACTCTCAGCATGGCTAAGTACACATGTAATAAGCAGTAAGCCCAAAGCTCAATTCAGCTTTGCATTCACATTGTGGCCAAATATACTCTTAAACTGACAATGTACAATGGAATAAACCCAGTGAAATCAACGGATTTACAACAGAAGTATGGAGGTTCTGCGATAAAATCCTGTAATTCAGTACTACATTTGGTTCCATGGGAAAGATTGTTCAAGAGACATCAGTTCTCATTAAGTATCAAAATAACTGACCAGATTTTCCAAAAATCAGTAACTCCTAAGTGTTGCAGTGACCTGAATATAACGGTCCCAGTTGGCACCTTTAATGACAACAGGAGATATGACACTATTACAAAGATTAGAAGATACAGCACTAGTATTATTACCTCAGTAACTGCAGTAAATCTAATGAGTTGCACAAAATATACAGTGAGTTCCTAAATGTCAGAGTATTTTTAAGGAGGAAAAGAGGAGCTTAAGACCACATCTTGTTCTCAGATCCCTTTAGTTCCATCAGTTGCAGGATGCTAAGGAGGACAGGGCTCCAGGTGCTTTTTTTTGCTATTTCTTTTCTTTTGTACGTCTGCAACAGTCCTTGAAATGATGAATTCATTCAAGTACTTAATCAGTTAGACTAAGGACAAGTGTATACACACACACTTTAGTCTATTGCACCTGGTAGCCCAGTTTTTCCTCTTTCTTACAGTACAGTGATAGTGCAAAATTTTCTTAAAATCATGTGCTCCGTCCACCATCACAGGGCCATAAAAAAGAGTAGTACTAAAGGCAAGAGCCTTTACATGCACAGCTCTTCTCTGTAACTGGAATAAAAATTATCACTACAATTCATGAAAGATAATAGTTGTAAAAACCATGTTGTACAGCGAGTGGTAACCACTGCAGTTAGAATAGCCTACAGGCTTTCTTATTATGCCAGGCGACCAGTCTGATACCTAGCAGGACAAAGGCAATGCACAGTAATCTTTATGACACCTTTGTTCCTCTTCCTGAATTTGCATTGCACATTTCTCACTTGTGGCCAAGGATCAGTGCCAAGATCTATTTAATGAATCAGGGGAATTGGCTGAAGGGGAGCAGATGAAGCCAAATAAAACAAAAGGGCTCAAACCAAATATTTTGAAATGGTCAACAAGGAATCAAACAAAAGAATGCGGACAGCGAGCCAAGCCTTGCTTGTCTTTCTCAGGTGAGCAAATTCCCAATGGAATTGGGGCCAAAGCCCCCTTTCACTGATGCCTATGGCACAGATTATGAAAGACTAAACAGAACTAGAATTGTAAGGCATAAGTATCTTTGAACACCCCTCTCACACACACCCTCTGAAAGTTGAAGCAAAAAATCTAGAAATGGCAATCTTCATATCATCAACCTTTATTACAATTCAGGACAAGATGACTTAATGTATCGCAACAGCAGCATTTCCTATACCAGGCAGCACAAGAGAAAGCAGGAGCGCTGGCTGGCTACGTGGTTTAGAGCACTACTCTACAACACCGCTCAATCTCGCTAGTCAGTTTGTTCCTATTCCTTGGTGGCCAATCCTGACCATTCAGATTTTCCACAAAACCTTTCCCAATGTCAAAACCATCATAACAATGAGACCTTTAGATTTATCCTGCTCTTATCACATGCAAGATTTCCTCCTCCACACATAAAAACCAAAAACCTCCCCAGCAGTAGATTGTCAGACCTTTTTCAATAATAAACAGTCTAAGCAACAGCTTATCTAGCTTAACGCTGAATCTTTACCAAAATACCAAAGTCTGCACCATGCTATTTGGGCCAACTCCAAAAGAATTTCATTTAGAGCCATTTTGTCTATAGGATTTGAAGAAAACCCAATTGCCAACTTTCAGGAAGCTACTGAGATATGCTGTGCAAGAAGAAATATTTGCTGTACTTTAACAAAGCTGTTTTTTTCCACCCAGCAATAAACTTGGAAGAACATTACTAAAAGCATTAGTTCATAAATAAAACCAATAAAGTCTTACTGAATCCAATTGGGAGAAAAGTCCAACCCTGGTTCAGTGTAACCAGATAATTCCTTTCAACATGACATTGACTGAAAGAGAAGAAATCTAGGTTCTACAGTAGCTTATTGTCCGTATGTTTACCTTTCACTTTTGACAAAAAAAATATATTTGACACTTCTGTTTTTTGTAAAAAACCAGTCACCTCTTACAGTCCTGAAATGCATCCATCTCAAAAACACATATAGGCCTCCCATAAATAACATATATAGATGGATGGGAAGTGCTATTATCTCTAAACTGGAAGACAAGACAAAGGTCTCAGGGCAGTACTCATGCTACCAAAACATACAGAAAGACATGAGGTTCTTTCAATTCAAAAAATTGGAATTCAACTTCCAAAAACTGGAATTAGAATCTATCTGTAAAGTTTAAACTGTAGGCACTGGTAAGTCTTTGAAATCATCCCTGCCTTCCTATGCACATTATTAAAAGATGGCATGCAGCTTATTGTTCTATCTTTGAACTTGCATATCACTAAGCTTTTCCAGCGCCCACTAAATTGTGTATCACTGCTGCACAGGGCAAGTATATAACCATGTGAGCCACATGGAACACTCACACCTTTGGGCATATAGGAAAGGCAACTTAGGAAAACTGCATTCAGTAAAGTACATTACTAAAATATGTTTGATGATTTTGAAAGATATCTGCAAAAAACACAGCATTCTAGAAAAGCAAAGAAAAAAGAATGCAAGAAGATACTTAAATTGCTAGCTGGATAAAACAAAACATCTTAAATTGTAGTGAGAAGAAGGGAATCTCTTCTCATTTTTGGCTAATAAGCTACCTAATATTGAACACAAATGGCACTGGAAGATGAAAAACTTAATAAGCCAATAGGTTCTTTTACTTTGTAAGTATTGCCATACTAAAAGATCTAAACTAACACAGATTTTAAAAATATTTTCACAATGTGCAAATATTCTGTTTAACTTTTAGCTGTTTTGTTGAATGTTATGAAATGAAAATCCTATTTCTGAAGAAATATCAAGATATGAATTATTTCTTGCTTGAAATGATAAATCAGTATGACAAAGCCATTACATTTTAAATGCTAGAATTGGCATCCTATGAGAAAAGTACATTATAGCAGGGGGGAAGAAAAAGATGAGGTGTTTCTCGCAATCTACAACATTATATGTTGAAGAGAGATTTAGGGGAAGAAATAAGAGAGAGGGTAAGAAGGAAACAAAATATGACTGGAAATAAGGGAGCCACAAACATTGGCTTATTTCTGTAGTTGTGGATGCCTTCACCTCAGACTCCTGGGAAAGTCTGATTGGATTGCAGGCTATCTTGTGGATTTTACTCAGCGAGTTATTCACAGAAGTGTACCTAGTCCTCTTGTCAGGATAGTTAAAATGTGCATTAGATAACGTAAAGCTACATGCAGAAGACAGGTGATGAAACAGTAGCTGTACAGATTAAGTTTCACTTCTACAACCTCTGCATAATCCTCAGGAGACCACAGTTCTACTTAATGTGTTCTCATTTGAAGTTATCATACATTATAATATGTTTAAAGTGAATTACTGATGCTTAGAACTCTATTCATAGAAAGAGGGAAAAGCCACATACGTGTTTGATCTGAAACTAACTTATAGTACAGAACTGAAGTTAGAACTGGGGCGGGGCGGGGGGAGGGGAGAGGTTGTCTTTAACATACATGAGGAAGGAAATCCAGAACTGTCTTTTGTTTGAAAATGTCATTCTCCAGAATATTTGCAGGATATTCCAGCTCACTAATTCACTGCCATGGACCAAGCCTGCCAGAAGTAGTAACATGGAGTCAGTGGATTTGGGCTATACATCCGGACTCTTCTTCTTACATCCTTTCCAGCATAGATCCTTGGTTTCCTTTTGCAGTCACAGCTACCATGATACAGCCACTATGCTGAATCTTTCTTTCACACCATTTTCAAGCCTAATGGTGTCACACCATCTAAAACATATAATTTGACAGACCTTGCTAAGATAATATTTCTATATAGAGAGCAAAAGATCTAAGGAAACCAATTTACCTTCAAGATAAATAATTCAGAAACCCGATAGCCAGCTTTGAAAAGTTACCTAGATGTCTTCGAGGTGAATATCGTAACACTTCACTTCCTAATTGTGCTTCTGAAAATTAAGTCTGACTCTTAAATCACTTGATTATTATTTTTAAAAATGGCCTTCAGTTCTCCAAAACTGCAAAAGATAGCTGCAAAAGCTATCTGGCCTGCATATAGGATGTTACTCTGATTTGGATAATCTGTTTTCTCTATATGCATGTAACGTGACAGAGAAGTGCAGCATGGCATAGTGGCTAGGGCACTGGAGTGTGAATCAAAACTTCCATCTCTTCTTAACGCTGCTCTTCCCTTGCATGGGACCTTGTAGAAAATACTTCACTATTCTGTCTCTACTTCTGTCCACCCTTTGACTCTTCAGGTCACCAGTTATTCCCTACCAAGTAATTACACACAAAAATCGACTTCACTTAAGTTTTTACGTATTTCTGTAATAAAAAATATCAGCAACTATTGTGGACAGCAAATTCTACAGCAGGGAACTAATAATCTAAGAACTTTTCTCCTGGCATGCATGTAGATATTAAAACCTGGTCACATATTTTTCAGGTTCATTCCTCCTTTAATAAACTTTTACCAATGGCCTTTTCCCCCTTTCTTACAATTCAATGTTAAAATCACTTTAAAATGTCAAAGGCTCAGACAGTGAAGTGGAAAAATAATTATTTGAATGCAGTCAGCCACTGTATCTTCTTAGTCTGATATTAATGGAAGGAAATGGAAGATTGTCACTGAATTTTAATGAATTCATTAGTTAATTATCGTAAAGCCCCATGAAAGTACTAAGAATGATTATTACTTTCATTCCCAAGAAATTTTTTATAATGGCAGAGATGGACCTCCCACAATGACTCTTCTCCGGGTTCAAAATACACGACTGGTGCAAAATGGCATTTATTAATTCTTTGCATAATTCAAGTACGGACTTACCGTCAGAGTGAGATACTGACATATCACCATACAAGCAGTAGCTTTTTCCTTTGTTAATAGGTTCCTTTAACTGCATAGGGTTAGCTGTACTATAGGGTACTGCTCAACAGAAACAAGGATGGTAAGTTAGCCAAAATGTGTACTGCCTTTGCTGCATACTGAGCCACATTAAGCCCTAACAAAAATTAACAGAACTTTCACAGAAGATTCACTGAACCAAAAGTGTCCTTCTGCCAGGCTGAATTTGGCCCACCATCCCTAATTTTGTTGAATTTAATAAGATAAACATGTCTTTTCATTTCCTGACTGCAGATAAGGCTGACAAAATATTCTGGAATCAGTCACCAATTTTAATACCTAATCATTCAGCCAGCCAGGCAAATGGAAAAGAGAAGCTTTTCTCATTAAGTAATGTCTAAGGGAAAGTTTAAATCTGTATTCCAATAAAACATCTTGGTATTTGTTGCTGCAGGACCCAAGCATGCAACAATGCATTCTGCATTTTAAAAGCTGTCTCACAGAAAGAGATGTGTATGTTCACAGAAAACAGAACCTTTTCTCTGTAAATGTTTACACAGGAACCTTTGGCAGAGAAATTCCCTAACATTCAGAAATGTTTGTCACAGGATCTCCTTGTTTCTTTTCCATTCTAATCATCTCCTGCTCCAAGCTGAAAGTCCTACCATCCACTATTTTAACGTAGTAATAATTCAGATGTCTCTTAGGCTGGCTTTTCTAAAGATTAATTCACCGATTGACTTGGCTTGTTTACATAAATTGTCCTTTTGCCTAATTTCCCACAATTTGTAAAAGGACAATGATGTGAAAAGCTCTTCAAAATCTGACCTATTGCTTAATATACTGAGATTGGCAACTTGACTGCTGTAGTGGCTGTGTAACAAGAACACAGCCTTTCAGTTGCTATTTGTGACACTGGCATTTTTTTAGATTGTGAGACAGATCAATGCAGAGGAAGACAAACCTGTAACACCTACTGCCTCAATGGCTTCCATTGTAGAAGGAAACCCACTCTTTGCATTGTCATGATACTTATTTTAATTGATCCACATAAAGTGACAGTGAACCCGATGCATGATGGTCAAAATCCTGACTGTTAAAGCCAAAGACAGAACTTCCCTTGAGCTCAGCCTCTTCCTTTCACCTCTATTGAGCCAAGTCTGGTGCCTAACAAAGTTGGTCAAACTTTCTAAAGTGCCACAGTTGAAAAACATACAACTGACAACCACAGCTGAAAGTGAGAAACAATTACAGGAAAGTCGCACCTTTTCCATCTCTTCTCATATTTTTCACTTGCAACTTGTGCCGGAGAAACCTGCACCACACTGCTCCCTCCTGCCTACATACCACAGGCACATTTCCCAAAAGTGGCAGCAGCAGCACAAGTCTGTATAGGTCCAAACCACAAATGCCACTGTCACAGGGAAAATTCTACAACGCATAAAGAACAGTCCCCAGCAGAATCATCTTTTGTAACAGTACAAAACACAGGGAGACCACAATGAATAGAGAAGAGGGCAAGGAGATGTGAAATGAGTGGCAGAAAAGAAGAACAGAGGGAAGGTTAAGTGGAGTAAGAGAGTACAATTTCTTCCTTCAAGTTTAAACAAAAGAAAAAAGAGAAGAGAGAAACACAGGGAGAAGGCCTGGCTTATGAATTAAGAAAAAACCAAACTCCCCTCCAAAATTTCCTCTCTCCAAGGTTGTGAACTTCAACATAAAAGCGAGCCTCAAAAGGCTTTATTCCTCATGGCCTCTTTTTCTTCTCCTTCTTCAAAAACCAAAAAAGGATCAAGAAGCTAAACTGTATGGCAGGGCAAACCAGTCCTACTATGGACCTAAAAAAAATAATTAAAGAAACCCCTACAAATGAACTCCTGGTGCTTTCCAGATCTTCCTTTATTCACTGCAGTCATGTGCAAGGAGAACTCCCCATTTCAGAGAAATATAATGTCCAAAATGCTGTCCTTAGCAGGTTACTTTTGAAACTTGAGAAACTGAGTTCTAAAGTACAATTTCCTGCTGTTTCTGAAGCAGATAAAGCTGAGCAGATCTTTGGGGAAAAAAAAAAGGGTAAAAAAACCCCCTTCTTACTCCTTACTCCAATACCTTCTTATCCTTCATAGGGGATAACTCAAGACTTTAACCAGAAATCAGAAATGAACACCAGTCTCCGATAATGGCAATTCCCATTTAAATTCATATAATAACATATCACATTTAACTACATGAATGTGGATCTCATTTACACCTGAAGATTGCTTCGTACTTTTAAAAATACTATTTCTGTGTGTTCCAATAAATTTAGTTTGCAAATTGAGAGGTAGACTGAAAATGTGATATAGATTTACTAAGATCTTTGATCTAAATTTAAACATGAAGTTAATGTAAAAATATAAGACTTATGAATACAAGGGCACTTGCAATACCTGTGCAAATTAGTAGAAATTGCAGGTGCTTGAAGTATAGTCACCAAATATAAAAATTATTACAATAGACAAACATCAGTAAACATAAAACAATCTACGAAGAATAAAACATTAACCTTGGTGTGGGATTCATATGAACACTGGTATTAGTGCCAGGAATGACAAATGGAGTGAAACAGCAACCAATTAATAAGGTATGTGCACTTCCCCTAATTTATTTCTTTCCAGATTACTTCAGATCTTTATTTTAGAAAAACAAAACAAGGAAATTACCTATTTGTTTTAAGATGAAGACTTTGCAGCAATGACACGTAAAACTCACATGAATAGTTAAAAAGAAAATAATGATTTTGTTACAATTATTATTCAAGATTTATACTAGTTTCTGGAAGCCTCAAATACTACAAATTCAAAGCACAAATGTATACTATCAACAACAACTATACTACAGTACTATAGTATATATACTACAAATAACACAAATAGAACCAGGTTTATGCCTGTTTCTCATCATGACAAAAAGCATTGCCAAGAAACGTGAAAAAACCACTGTCACAGGCAAGGACCTAAATCTCATGTGTGGAGAATGCAAGAAGAAAATAGGTGTGAAACACGCGCTACATATTTTCTGAAATCCTTTCTCAAGGATCTTTGCTCCAAAGGAGCACTGCATGCAAAGAGGATCACTCGTTTCTTGGGAGTACATTCGATCTTGCTGATTATTCCTCAGTCATTATTTATCCTAAACATCTTTCTGGGAATGAATTCTCTGGAGAAACCAATCCAGCTGATATCTTTGTCCCAAAGCACAGAAGGAGCAGTCCCTTCTCTTGTATTCTTAGTTTGATTAATATATCTGTTTTATGAAAAATCCAAATTACTAATTCCTTTCCATAGCATCTTTCTTGTCTGTTCTATGCACTTCAGGTAATTGCAGGGCATATTCTACGTGTGCTATGCCTTCAGTTCAAGCACGCATATTATTTTATCCTTCCCAGCTTCTGAAAAAAATTTTTTTTTTTTTTTTTTTTTTTTTTCCACATTTCCTCAAGTAAAAGTACAAGGAAGCTAAACCTACACACACAACTGAAGCTCTGGCATTCTGCACTGCTGCAGTCCATTATGAGAAGAAATTAAAATATTACATACGTTAGCCTCTGTACTAGTAAGTCTAAGCTTTCAGATGGAGCCAGCCTTGATCTTACCTGTCCTGTATCCTGTGTTGTTGAGATACACTGCAAATGTACGTATTTCGTGCTGAGCCTGCCAGGACGGAGAAGAACAGTTCTCATTGTTTGTGTAAGTGTTGTGGTTGTGGACGTACTTCCCCGTCAGAATAGAGGAGCGAGATGGGCAGCACATGGGTGTTGTCACAAAGGCATTGATGAAATGAGCACCTCCGTGCTCCATGATCCGCCTTGTTTTATTCATCACTTGCATAGAACCTGGAAGATGAAAACCATCTCAGAATTATTTTCTTGTTTCAGTCATAGGAGGTAACTAAGAGCTCATGCGTTACATCAGAGACCACCATGAAGCACAGGTAGTAATAGCACTGTAATCTCACAGTGAACCCAAATCCAAAGAGATTATTCCCCTCTAGCAAAGTTGTCCCATTGTTTTAAGAAGGACCAAATACTGAAGGCTTAAGATTTGACTCAAACCTCAAAGTATCGTAATGCTTTTTAAATTTCTCTTTCTCTAAGATCAAGATTTACTGCTGTAACTATCTGCACTATCTGTGCAGCCTTTTTGGAGCCATTAGTACTGTTTCAGTAGCTGAAGGCAAGAACCAGCATGAATTAGGCTGAGACAACGTGGTCTGAGGGTAAAATTCACTTTGTGCGGCAACCCTGACCAAAGTTAGCATATTCCTTAAGCGTTATTTAATCCCTGGTTTCAGAAGATACCTGATGCACTGCATTTTGTGCCAACCTTCTGCAAAAGTCTGAGGGTTGTAATCACAGAACCATTGAGGTTGAAGGGACACCTGGAGAATATTTAGTCCAACCCCCTGCTCAAGCAGGGCCTGCTAGAGTTGTTCTCTAGATAGTATGTTCTTTTCCCTCATGTGAGGTATTAGCAGGTATTGATTTCTGTGACTTTCATGGAACCAAAGACAAAGTAAAGCCCTCACAATAATTTCCATCACCATTCATTGAGTTCCATCTATCTATCCCCCTGTTTCATTTTGATAATAGCGTTACCTAAAACTCCCTAAATTTTCTTAGGCTTTGTTTTACAGAATGAACTTTTAGATGACTACTTCGGACAGATAACACCATGTAGTTTATAACCATCATCTAAACACCAACAAGCAAGTTTAACTAGCAGGGACTTGGATGAATTAGGGTAATGGGAGTAAAAGTCTTTTTGCCAGCAATTACTAAAAGCCACACAGCTGCCTAATGGCTGTTCTGTTTCCTATTTAAGAGAAGGCTTTGGACAAAGACTGGATCTTTACCATAGGCCTCCACCTAGCTAAATCTGGATCCATATCAGAGTTCTTCCTACACGCAGAAACACCAACGATTAGAAGAAAAAAGACATTTAGTTTCCCTCATCTATTGGTGCCTGATAGTTAAAACTGCATCAGAGTGAGTTATAGTTGATCTAGAAAGAATTTCCATTTTCCAAAGAACTCGTAATGATACCTGTCATCAGCATGACCTTGCAAAGGAGTGCAAACTTTTCCATCACTAACCCTCCCTTCTTGTTATGAGCAGGGAAAGCCAACAGACAACATGGAGATGAAGGTATGGGTTCACGCTGGAGTAGGGTTGGGGCTAATTTACCCAAGGTTGAGTTGGATTAACAGTTCAGCTTTAATCAATGCATCTTGCAACCATCTGGCACAAACTGTATGTTGTTTCTGTCAATAAGGGGGTTAGGTTTCTTCTAAGCTCTTTAGGCAGAGATTTCATTATGAAATTGCAACAGTAAGTTCGTTTGATACAGGGCACATTGATATAACCAGGAGTCAAAACCTAGAGGGAAAATGGTCATAAGCCACATACAAAATCTGACTCTCTGGCACCGTGAAGGAAGGTTAATTGCTACTGTAGGTCATCTCACCTAAAAATTGGCATGGTATTCATTGTCTTCAGATCATTTTGTTGGAATGAATATTAAAAAATTTTAAAAATATGTTTGTGCATTTCTGAGGTTGGAGCACATCTCTGTCGCATCCCTTTGTGACAAGAACCAAGGCAGGTTACTGCACTGCCCCTTTAAAACTTGCTAAAGTTTACATATCAAAAAGAAGCTTCTGAAGAAATCAAGATCTTCTTGTTTCCGTAACTGTGGGATATGTGTTAGTGCTCAAAGGCACTAACAACGCAGTGAACAATTATAACAGTCAATTATACAATATGTGAGCCTGAAAACTGTGGATGCTTCCTCTGCATTGTCTTACGAGCTAGCCCAAGCATAAATAGGAAGGCTGAAAGAATGTTTTGTCATCTCAATATTAAAATACAATTTAACAACTGCTTTAAATGACAGAGGCATCTGTGCATAAATAACAGTACATGTTAAGACTCCCCTTGGGGACAGTAACCTCCTTTAATAAAACTGTTGTAATGACAAGGCCCTATATATCAACAGCCTTTAATACAAAAACATATGATCTAATCTGCTTCCCCAGCTTGAGAACTAATACAGAGTGACAGATCAGTGGAAGGTAAAAATCCAGCATACTCTTCTGTACAATCTCAAATAGGCCAGCTTTAAATATTTTAAACAGCATTAAACCAGCCAACCAAAACTTATTTTCTTCAGCTTGCCTCCAATTCAAACGCAGAATTGTAAGAAAAAGTAGAAACTGATCTTTCAGTGGCAGAAGATTAGTTATGTGTTAACCAGCAACTGGAACCTCACCAAATCACCTTTTGAGTTGGAAAACCTTCTGGAGTTTCACGAGTGGATGTACCAAGGGAAGTAATGCTTTGAAGTGTCAATATTTAATTCAAAAGTGTTCTGTTACCTGTCTAAAACAACTGATGATAAATAAAAATGATTTAGTCTAAGCTATTTTAAAAAAAATACACCCATGTGAAAACATGAAAGTTTAATCAATTTGATGCATTCAAGCTGCTCACTGAACAAAATGAAGCAAAACCTAGGTTGAAAGTCCACTTGAAATTTGTGTGCTATCCATAACTTTGCTTAGTGTGTCTTCACAGCTCACTTTAGGGATAAGGCTGATATTTTGACTAATATTAATGGAGAAAACATGCCACTTGTTTACAAAATAATACTGACTTTCTCATTAGTTGTGTTTTGTTGTCAGAGGTCATAATTTACATGAGTTCTTGGGAGCTCCGGCTGTTGAAGAACTTGTATTAAGGCCCAAGTGACTTAGTCTACTCTGAAGCACAATTTCAGAGCTGGTATCCTTACACAGGTAAGTTAACCGAACCCCAGAATGTTAATTAACTGTCCCCTAAAGCCTTCTATTTTTATCCTATTTGAAACTCATTAGACACCCTTTTCACATCTTTATTTCCTTTTTTTCCCCTCATGTTTAATTTTAACAAAGCTCCAAGGCCCTAATCTCCATGTATGATAACTAAGAAAAATTACCTTCTGTGCCACTTTTGTAGTTTTTCAAAGGGACATGTAGGAACATACAAATCATCTCTCACTCAGAATTCTCTAACATAGCTGAAATATCTTCTAAATAATCAGATCTTTCTCCAACTATGAGATAATGAAATAAGCTGGTTTGTTAAACCACAGCAATATGGTAGGCAAACCTAATTAAACTGGAGATGCTGAGTCCATCACACAGGGGACATCAGCATTATACTAACTTGGACTTAAATGGCTCTAATGGGGAAAAAAAAAAAAGTCTTTGTTTCTAATTAATTCTTTCTCTGCATCAGTATATCCCTATTCTTTATATTCTGCTTGTCAGTACAACTCTTTTGATTAGACGGTCAACTGAGTGTGTATGTTTCAGTAGTTCATGGCGTTCTCATTCGTCTTCTCCCATTTGTATCCATTACAATTTACACTTGTTCTCCTTTGACCTGGATATTCTGCATCCTTTTCATCAGCGCCTCATCAGTCTTTTCCTTTTTCAATTCAAGGCTGAGGTTTGATTTCCCAAGTAAAACTCCTGACTAACAGTAGTGCAAATTAAAAAAAAAGAAAAAAAAAAAACAAAACAACACACCAAAAACCAAAACCCAAAAGAGTTGTACTCCTTTTCTGAAAGGATGACATTCTCTTTCTGGTAAACTCTACCTGCTACTGGTACATTATTAAATCTATCTTAAATTAAATAAAAGAAAGGGTGTTAAGAGCACTTGAGATTGTGTGGTCTTCCCTTTTGCCTCAGAAGTAGCCACAAAATAACAATGAAAGCTACAACACCCATCAGTTAAGAATATTCCTAGAAACAGACGCAATCTCAGTTATGCACAGCTTTCTCTGCTACTCTTTCATAGCTTCGAAGTTTTCCTCAGCTTTTATTTGTAATTCACATCTTGTTTTCATCTTTCTTAAATGCATTAACCACAATCCCCACAAATGGCAATTTTGATTAACTTGGACAGCTCGCCAGACAATAGACAAGAATAAAAATTAATTCAAACAAATATTGGGTCTCACAAAGCCATTAGGGGCAAATGACGAATATCAAATCTCAGCTTCATCAAATGGATTTTCCTTAGTTAGATCCTAATTTGTGTGGACACATGCCCATTATGCTTGAAATTGGAAAGCATCAGATTATCAGAGAAGAGAAATATACTGCCCAAAGGACTTAGACAATTGCATCAGAAACAAGCAGGCTAGCATAAAATAGAAGATGATAAATTTTTTAGGACCACCTTCTGAGCCTGCAAGATAATGTACTTGGGTTCTTTTGGATATACATTATTGAAACTGCTTTATTTGTGATCCAAATAACCATTAAAAAAAAAGTAACAACGACAACTCTTCTGATCAGACTAATTTGAATTACATTTGTATTTAGTGGGGTTACTGCCATAGCAGGCTTTCTCACCACATTTGAGAAGACTGCGACATCTGTGATACTGTAGACACACAGTAATACTGATAGAAAGGATGCATCTGCAAGAATACTGCCGCGTTGCTGTGATTAACTTCTCAGCTAGAGTTGATTAACTTTATTGTTGTGTCCTTTTTCTTCTGTGAGGTCTGTTTTCCAATTTTTCCCATCCATACTAGAAATTTGACGCACTAACCATCAAAAAAACCCACCACACCACACGTATACAAGCTGTCATCTTTCAGATGATCCAGGCTTTATTACTCACTTAAAGGCATATTTCTAATGTAAAACTGTTGATGTAAACTGGTTCATGTTAATCACTTCTCCTAACTACAGACAACATTTGGTAAATATAAGCTTGTGCAGGTAACAGAACAAAACCCAAACTCTGTCAGTTAATTCATTATTCCAAATCATTAGGCAAAGCGTGTGTTTAATCTTCATCTCCTTTCTTCAACAATTAACATAACGTTGAATAACACAGTAGAACCTTTTCATACTAAGTGATTTTGGTCAGTAATTAACTATACATCTAAATGGACAATACCAAGAATAGTATGACTATGTTAGGCAACATTTAAGTAACTAAAATTAAAATCGTATACGTAATGAATGTCTGCAATTACACAAAAAATTTGGGTAATTACATGGTGCAATAATCAGCTATGAATTTAATCTACTGCTTTGGCACGTAGCTTCCCAGGTTATACTTGTAATTGCCAGAAGCATAGTTTAGGGGTGTAGAAGACGACAGGTAGGCAGGAATCTCATATTTCCACAGAAACAGGAAGGTCGATATTTTAAGTTGAGACTAACTTTTGCTGTCCTTGAATTGCATGCAGACAGAAAGTATTTTCTACATAAAGGTGGGTTTAAACTTTTGCTACTTGTTCTTCCTATCATTTTTCACACTGGAAAAAAGATAATTATTTTGAACGCAAGAATCAAGCTTCAAGGAAAAGCAGTGCCATACTCGTTAGCTAAAACTCTCTTTATGTTGGGCTCTTACCAAGTTCTACATCCTGATCATCAGTAAGAACAAGGATGATGTTTGGGCGGATGTTTCTACGGTCTCTTTGAAATCTTCCCTTCAGACGCTGATTTAACAGGAAAGCTGAACTTCCATCCAACAGTGATAAAACAGTCATCATGAATAATCCAAGGACAATACTATGCTGTGCCATATTGTGCTGATTTAGTGTTCTCTCTGAACAAGGTAGGTTAATGGCTTCTATTTCTTTTTTTGTTTGCAGGTCTCCTGTAAGGGAGAGGGAAACAAGCATTTATTTATACCTTGACCCCCCCACCCCGCCAAGGATCAGCAAGGTTCTCTCCAAAGAGGCATAAAGTAATATACCTGAAATAATCTAACTCCTAAGAAAAAAAAGCAATCAACAGAACAACAAAGTAACTGAATGTTTTTCTAGTGTCAGCTAGAAGCAGAAACATGAAAAATTCACAGTTCATAAGCCGTTACCAATGTAGGCAATGAAGTTTCACTCCATGCTCAAATTTGGCAGCAAGTTCAAGGCTTTAACAGGGTATCAAACTCTTACTTTTTGATACATACAAAAAGTAATCTTCTTCCTTAAGGTTCTGGGATATTTTGAGATTATATTTGTTTACTGCATCAAAAATGAAGATCTTGAAGAAAAAACCCCACGTCTATCCATATTTTCAAACAAGGCTGTGGTAAAGTGTACTGAGTTAACAACAGATTTGCAAATTCATGGAGGATTCTCAGATAGAAGACTTGTTATACATTGATTTATCTTACAAATTTCATTAGAGAGCACAGCTGCCCAGATCTTGGAACTATGGTATGATACTGTTTGAAGTCTACTAAAGCTTTGATGTTAGTCTGATATCCCTTCAGCATTTCTGTTGGTTTCCAACGTTTCTTTTTTCTTTTAAATATCAATATTATTAATGAACACATTTGAAGACCCACTACTGTAAATGTTTGGGAAAGGAAGCACCAAAATGATTTGCACTGCCTATGACTTCTCTCCATCATAAATACAATGCCCCAAAGTTGACTTGGCAAAACAGAGCACGTCTAACTGGTACTGCTCCTGTTAATGAGCCAATAGAAAATTCTTAGCAATTCCTACAAGGAAATTCCAAAAAAGGAATAAGCATGCTGGAGAATTTTTGAAATAATAGTTTTGCTCAGTGATCTTCTGGTATAAAGGGATTTTCTCTTGCTTTCAGAAGTCAAAATAACAGTATGAAACTGTATTGAAAATATCAAGTACTAACTATTTCATCAGATCCAGTGATCAATGAGTCAGTTTTTGATTAATTCCCTACTTGCTGCCTGCCTTTTCCTGGACTGGTGCCAACAATCTCTTGTAACGCAGTGAAAAATCAATTAAAAATGACACAAAGGAGACTATCTGCTTTTTGTAAAGATCAGAAATGCCTGAGTAGAAAGAACCTAGCACAGTGTGATTTACCCAAAGAAATACATTGGCTATTCTGTTCTTAAAGCCACTTGGGAAAACAGTTTTTCCTCCAGCAGGTTATTTCATAGCCACGTTATTACTTCATCTCTGTCAGCGTCTGTTCGTTGAGATAAACTTTGATTAAGAAAATTCTCATGCAACAGCAAAATCACTGGTCTGAAAAATTATACTCGGCTTCTATGCTTATTTAAGAAATGCATATTGAATTTTCATATAAGTCAACAGATACGTAGCTATAGTATGATGCAATATTTATTAAGGCTGCTTTCCAAAAATGTACACTAATAGGGTTTTGAGGAAATGAAAAATCCCTCTTCCTTACTATTCTCTCCAGTGAGTTTCACAGGCAGGTGAAATTAACTTTTTTCATAGAAACTAAAAAATTTATTTTAAATATCGTAGAATTTGTTCCAATGGGTAGGTAAAGAGAAAAGTCCAGCTTCCTAAATGTACAGATACAGCTTTAGTACCTCTGCTGCTGTGCAAGAGATTTGCCAGGCTATAGCAGAAGGAACACTGACAAGTCCTATCAATTTTCATTCCTTGTACTCAGAATTCCATCCGAGCAGTACAACTGGGAAGAATCACGTCAGATTCAATGTGTTGCTACTGTCCAGAGTAGTCAAAAGCAGCTTGAGAGGCAAACCTGGATCTGTTTCAAAGGGGGGGGGCGGGGGGCGAGTTAGTTTAGCAGGCACACATTCCTGGACACCAGCTTTTTGGGGGAGGGAGTAGAAAAATGGCTTCAGCTCTTCAGAAATTACTCCATATGTACTTCTGTTTAAAAAGAAATAAACTGACAATATAGGTGTTTTCATTACACAAAAACATTTTTCTGAAGGTCTAGAAGTTAATGTATTTTTTTTTCCGCTCAATTCTGGCCAATAGCTTCTCGGAATAACAGCATTTGCTAACTTTTCTTGCAGCATTTAGAAGGCTGTCTATTGTTATATCTGCTCATAACTACATTCACTGTAGAGTACTGTGCATATAACTGTCTTCCTTGCATTTTCCTCACTTTTTTTTTTTTAAACAAATGCATTGAAGTAACCTCATGACCTCATTGCCTCTCTCCCCTCAGCCTGTCTTTTCCTCACAGTTTATTGCCCCTCGCTCCCTCCATTGTATCTAGAAATAGAAGTTGTCCCCCGCTCAGAGAGCTGCTTATCTATCTATAAAATACTTAACACATTTGAGGACGTACGTGAACTGCTATTCCACAGCTGTTTTATCCACACTTGTATATTTATAGTTAAAAGAATTAGTTCTCTCTGAGAGGATACTGCAGGTGGAGGAATTTCATGTCAAGTACAGCAGGCATCTTCTACCAAACCTGTTATCTCTTTCTCAACCCCCTCCTCCATGAAGATTTTTCAACTATTCTGGTGTGTTATGTTCCTATTATTATCAGGATAAGTACTGCTGGGAACCAACTCAAAGTATGTAATTATGTGCAAAACTCATACCAATAACTAGGTAAGAAAATTAAAGCAATTTTAGAAAATAACCCATTTCTTGAAGTATGTATTCATAAAAGACAGGCATGCCACAACTAACAGCATACATGCAGTAAAATCTAAAAGCCAGCTTCAAATAGTTCTCAGAATAGCAACAGAAGAGTCTCCCGCATGGATTGCCAGTGGTCAAACACAGGTTGATTTTTAACCCCTAGTCTTCAGTGAACTTCAGGGAAGAACTACGACAAAGCCTCTATTAACAGTTCTTTCCCCATTTCTGTCAACAAGTTTAATCTGCAACTCATAGATAAAGCCAGACGAGTTCCACAGCAGTGCCCCAATCTGCCTTCACTTTTAATATAACACCCTCTCCAACGATGCATTTTGATCTGAGTGGTACAGATGGCCCACTGCTTTATGTGCCTCTGCAGGCCATCCTCCGATATTAAAGATGCTTAATCTGTAGTGGCTCTCATGAGAATTAGGTGTGCCTCTTATTTTCCCCCAGATTACACATATGAACTTGACAACTCTGGTCACTCCTGGTTTATATTTAGGAAAGTGCTATCAGAAATTTATGAAGTGTTCTTCAGCTGGAGCATCTAGCTGAGCTTTATTAAGCCGATGAAACCTCCTAGCAGGCTGCTTTAGAGAAAGTCTGGTCCTCTTATTTTCTATGGTTTACGGTCGAGGTTAACAAGTCCCTGACTCCCTTCATAGCCTGAATTAGATACAGCTGCCTCTTTCTGTTCTTAACTCCTACTAGTATGGGGAATGAGAAAAAAGTCAAACTTAATTCTCATGTGTGGCAACACAGAACATTACACTATCTCTTCAACATTTATAATGTGACTTAAAGCCAGACTGCAGTACGTTTATTCTATTTATAAAAGAATGGAGCCAAGTTCTGTTCCCAAGTAGCATTTACACCAAGGAGAGACTTCTTTATAATGCTGCCCTCAGTAATTAATGTCAGTTCTACTGCAGCACAGGCAGGATGCACAGGGATGACCGGTGTCGGTTCTATCCCCAGATGGTATTTTTAACATGCTATTGACTAGTATTGGTTGGCACAGATGTAACAGGCATTGTGTGCAAAACCAGTAACTGACAGAGGCTTGCCCACACTGGCACCCCCAACCTTGCTAATGTAAGTCCCAGCATAACTGTCCCATGCATAAGCCCAGTGCAACTTCACTGAAGTCAAATAATTACGTTATTCCAATATAATCAAGAGTAGCATCTGACTCTTCCTGTAACAGAAAAGGTACAAACATGTACCAAATTAATCCTGCTTTGAGCCTACTTCTAGGCTGTTTCTAGTTATGTTTACGTTACCTGATTTTTTTATTTTTTTTTTTTTTTAAATAAGCATACCGCAAAACACTAAATACAGAATTGGTATGGCAAGTTCAACTCGCCTAGCAGCCACCTCAGAACACAGTAACAGCACGTAAGCCACACAGTGGGACTGTGCAATAAGGGAAAACTGGTTAGCAAGAAGCAACGCACACCTGCTCTAAATACGGCTGGAGCCAATACCAGGTGTATTATTTAAGCAGACTTAGGTGTGCCATTTGTCCAATGTTTAAATTCATTGAAATACACGGTGCTGGAGCCATTCCCTAGCAACCAACCCAATTAAAACCACTTTGCCAGTTAAATGGATTCAGCGGCGTCGCTGTTCTTTTAACTCTTGAGTCACTCCTATACATCCAGGTTCAGTTATGATAACTGCTTTTTCACCGAAGCTGTCAACCATCATTTGCAACCATTATATTTTGTTTGTAAGAGATAAACACATTTTTTGTATGTGGATTGGGAAGAATCTTGTTTGCAATCAAACAAGGTTCTCAGGGGAAGGCTGGTATCAACATTACCACTGTAATCTAACAACATGCTGTGCTTTCTTATAGTTTTATACTTCCTGTTTTTTTTTCCCCAGACAGCCAAAAATTTAAGAGAAAGTGCAAGATCAAACCCTCAGTGTAAAATGTGACTCTCGAAGATTACAGTTGTACTGATTCACCTACAAAAACTATGGCTAAAGTATTTTTATTTGCAAATATCTACAGTTTCTTTAGAATTCAGGAACAGAGCTTCCAGCCTTATTAGAGCACTGAATTACTATTCAGACGTGTTCTCCTGACTCACTTGTGCTGGTGAACTCTGTACTAAAGCTAAATATTTATCACAGGGAAACTTACTTGCATTACAGAATCTCTTCCCTATTCTGTAACTTTATTTTAAATCAAATTGAATTATAAATTATAGTTTTCCCTAGGACTTGATATTTTTAAAAGTATTTTGAACAGCACAATATACTTTCCACGAATCCATACTACTCTTTCTGTTCACTGCTTGCGTATTATTACTAGCGCTTCCCCGTAAGATGCACAAAGTTAGTTAGTCCTCAGATAGGTTAAACTGCTGTTTGGATCTCTCAACTCCACAATAATAAACACACTTTTCTGTGCCACGTGCAATGATAACCCAAGAACAACTTGAAAGAGATTAAGAATTATTTCCCTATTCTACTTATTATCTTCACGTATTTATAAATAATAAAGACACACGGTTTTTGACTCTAAAGATGATGATATTAACTTGTATTAAGTTCAGTAATAACTATAGACTTTCATTTCTGAAAACACCAGAAGGGAACAAATTTAAGTGCTTTAAGACAGAAAAAGTAGGCAAGAACAGTTACCATTACACAAATACATTCCATCAAGTAAATAGAATTTTGTAGCCACATACAGAGAAAAATCATGCCATATATATGCAAACACATATAGACCTCCAGATACACATATTACCCGGATGCACACAGTAATTTGTTAAATGAGAAGCTAAGTACCATGGCATCAGTTGTCTTTGGAAACTCTTTTCCGCACAGACCCGGCCCGGCTGCCTCTCGCCCACCTCGGGGACAGCTCCGCCGAGAGGGCGGCACGCACACGGCCCCGCCAGCACCCACCGCCGCCAGCGCCGTACCTTCTTCTCCCCCGCGCAGGGGTGGCGCGGCACGACACCCCCCCAGCAGGGTTAACAGCTACCGGGCCGGCACCGAGCGCCCACCCCGCCGTGCCGGGGCAGGCAGCAGCCTCAAGGCCGGGAGGGCCGAAGGGCGGTGGCGCTCCGGGAGGGCT
>VYXH01005921.1:974103-1043794 GCA_013397275.1 Burhinus bistriatus
GGGAAGCGGGGAGGCGGCAGAGGCAGCTCCCCTCCCAGGGGAAGGGGCCGAGGCTGAGCTGGCGCCGGGTGCACAAAGCCTTTATAAGCAGAGGGGACAGTCCAACTGAGGGGTGGGGAGAGGAATTAATTGCCCCTCGTATTTTATGCTGCTACTGCTCGCGTTGGCGAGCCCCAGCCAGGCCCCTGGCAGCTCATCTGCCCCTAAGCGCTGCGGGGCTGAGGAGGGAGGGGGCAGACGCCGAAAGGGCTGGGGGCTGCGTGCACAGAGACACCTGTGGAGGGAGGGCCTGATAATCTTTTTAATGTGTTGGTAACACAGAGCCCATTGCACTTGTACCGTTGAAATTAAAGGACCCAATATTCATTAGTAATTAAGAAACACTCAATCAAGCTCTTCGAGGTAGGGACTGTGTTTACAGCAGGAGAGTTAGAGTTTTGTTGGAACACCTTACATTCTACTCCTGGAACTCAGTAGTGTTTGGATAAATATCTAAATATGTAACATCTTCAGTGGATTCTTTAAGGATCTCTTAAATACATATCTTTCAAAGATACTGGTACATTAATATGTTAAAAAATAGAAGAGTATAACATTTTCTTCTAGGATTCCCATGCTGACAATGTCACCCATGCAACACAGGCTACCTCAGATGTATTAATAAACGCCAGGAAGTTCTAATACTGAATTATCCATGGAGGAGGCCACAGATCACAAATTCCAGTGTATCTGTAAAGTTTTTATTTTGAATCTGTATCTTTAAAATATGCATTGGAAAACATACATCTGAAAATAAAAAGAACTTCATGCCACTATTTTTATCATAAAAAGATGCCACACTGGAAATGGTGTATGTGGTTGAAAATGGACAGGATATCGTTTTCCTGTGCAAGAACAACAATCAATGGAAGAGGAGGAGTAAGAAACAGATAGAAAAAGAAGATACCAGCATTTCCCTACTCAAGTCAAAACACACGCTTACACAGCTGCAGAACCAGCGAGGAAACATGACAGTTCCTGAAAATGCTACAGGAAAATGACTAGCTATAGTTTTAAGTAAAAAAGCCAGAGCAGAAGAGACTCACAAAAAGAACTACAGAGTTCTAGAAGTATTTTGAAAAGCAATGCAAGATATATATAAATATTTCTGTAACATGTATGATTTATTTGGATTTTTGCTTTAAAACAAGCATTGCCTCCAATGACCTAATTTGGACTTTGCTGGGGAAGGCTAATCATCTTGAACCTTTCTTCATTGCTGGCTACATTCTTGGCTACACATAGACGGACCCTAAATCAGCAAAAAAATGAAATGGCACAGTTCCTCCAAATACAGGTATGTCACTACTAAGGTACCAAGTGTGCTCCTAAATGGACAGGGATAAACAATACAAGTGAAGCGCTTTCTGTCAGTACAACTGTGTCCACACTAGGGGCTGCAACAGTATAACTGTATAGGTATAAATAAACCGCTCCCTAACAGGGCGTTACACTAATACAAAAGCAGTGTGTAAAACAGGAGCTACATCTTGCTAACATTTTGATAAAGTTGTTATATTGCTTTCTGAGATAATATTTGACCTTTTGCCTGCGACTTTCATCTCACAATAAAACAATTTACTGACAATTAATTTTTACAACACACCTGTGAGCTACGATATTCTGATTCTGCGCATTTTAGACATGAATTAGCGTCAGACAAGGCAGCTGAGTCACCCAGAGCCAAACAGCCTTTCAGCAACAAGGCCAGAACAGAACCTGGAACCCAGCACTCCTCTGTCCCAACCACAGGCCAACAGTTTGTCATCTGCAATACACAACCTCTACAAACCATCTCTAAAGGGACTGCAAACAGTAACTACCAAGCCAAAAGAAAATACACAGTTTGCTACACAATGGTCCACATTTTACACTGGAGAAGGAAATGAACAAGGTCCCTGTTTAAAACATAATTTTTCTAGAGCACTGTAAATGGGATTTTCCATTAAAAGGAACACACGACCATTGTTAATTTGCATTAATATAAACTACAAACAACAAAGATACTAAAACTAGTATTAGTGACATTAGTATAGCAATCTAAATTTCATTTAATATCACTGGAAAATCTGTCGCAACAGATAGTTCATTTCAACAAAAGGGTATATTCACCTCACAGTGAGTGCATGTAATTTCCATTAATGTTAATGGGAGTTATGCAAGTGCATTAAGAGGATAATATACCCCCTGGTCTGAGACAACGCTGCAAAGTGAAAGGTGCTTCCTCTTGAAGAGAATGGGGTTTCCATCTCATGCATTTCAAAAGAACTTGTTCTGGCACTGTTACAAAACAGGATGGATAACAACTATTATGCATACTTGGGGAATAGTTTCCAAAGTTAAAGCAGTTTAGTGATTTCAGCTAGTTTTCCTATTGCCAAAAATTCGAGGGGTATAGACGTATTTAAAACACTGTGGTTTATTTGAAGTCTAGGGCAACAAAATCATGTGAAATTACTGGTAAAACAAGAAGGTCTGAAAGCCTGCTGGTGCAATGGGGAAGGAGCTTTTAAGGTATCTACTTTTTAAATAAAACAAAACTCTTAATTCACTACCTGGAAAAGGATTCCATTGGTGCATATGTATCACCGCAACTGATCAGGAGTTCAAAAGATAAAATGGAGAAGCAAAATTGTTCCCTTTCACTCCCATACCAGAGCTTTTTCATCGTGCATCACCAGATCTCTCTCACAGTATGCCATTGAACAGCTTGGAGTTATTTTACTGTACCTCAAATAACAAATAACAAATGTTGCCCATTATCTAAATAATTTGTCTAAAAAAAAATATCCCAAGATATGCCTATTAAAATTAGAAGAAAACAGACATGCAGGCATTTCTTTAAATATCATCACACATCTAGCTGCACATAAATTCCTCCAAAAATTTAACCTACGGTTTCTCTGCCCACCTTCCTTTCAAGTAGCACAGCACAGAAAAATATACTGAACAACGCAGGTTGGACACTTAACTTGGCTATGGATTTGCGTGTAAAGGGGAGCCACTGTGATCCAGTTGGGAGATAGTGGGGATCCACACCGCTGTCTTTTCATCAGTTCTGAGACAACAGCTGGAACTCAAGGGCGTAACAAGCACTCATGGGGATCTGTCCCCCCATAATGGAGCACAACAGCAAGAGCAGCACGTCAGTGACATAGAGAAGCAACTTCTGGGAAATGAGAAGACAGTCAGAGATAGTCCAAAGTCATTAAAAAAACCACCCCAAAAATAGAAGATAGGCAACATGCTGTGTGAGGCATGTCTTTCACTGCTACCAAATATGTTGTGCTTTCAGAGCTCAAATATTGTTCTTTTCTCATGTTACATGAAACAGAAAAGAAAGGCTGGCTTTCACATTTTTAAATACTCCAGTCAATGCCTTCCAACTCTTCCTCAGACTTGCTAATCTTTATCTTTGTAATTATTCCTCATATGTAAACTTCTCAAACCACTAGTTGTTTTGATTTCTCCTCTCTGTTTTCACATTTTTTGATGCTCTGAGCCATCTTTACAGACTTAGAAATAAAGCCAGCAACAGAACATGAGTCTGATCTCGCTTGCTTTTCCTCAGTGTAATTTATTACAGTAATCAGTCCAGAATTATACTAATTACACTGGTCAGAGACCTTATGGCAGTATAGAGTTTAATTTTTATTTCTTTAAACAACTGCATTTCACTTTCATAAAATGTGTAAATACTGCTTCCACAACAAATCAGAATGCTATTAGGAAGGCATAAACAGCACAACATGCTCCACTCCTTGATCCCTCACATTGCATGCATTTTATATCACAGACTCCAGCTCAATATGATTTTGTGGGCAATTGCTCCAGTCTTATCTTTTAAAGTCAAATTGCCCTTTCTATAAATATGCAATCACATTATGGGAGAAAATGGTTTATATGTTCGAGGTACTATGAAAATGGAAAAGGGGAACACAGCCAAGAAAAGCAAAGGAGAAGGGAAAAATTCACCTTGCTTGATTGATCCAAAGGCTAAGCAAAGAAATTAATTATACTCTTCAATGTGAAAATAAAGATTAAGTATAGTATACTGTATGAATTTAGTTACAACTATGAGTTTACAATGTGTCAAGACAATACAATTCTAGTTTAAGATTAATCAAATGAATTTTGGTCATAACTCACAAAAGTGGATGCAAGTTACTTACAGAAATACTGAAGCAGCAAAGATGACGGGGAAGTTGTAAAAGTAACCTCCAGTGCACTAATAAAAGTGATAGCTTATCTATTTGGACAACAAACTCAAAACAAGTATTTCCTGGAAAGCCAAACAGAAATTAATAAGAAAACACTATTAGAATGATTCTGAAGTCTGCATACAGAATTAATGTGTTCTAAGCAATAAAAATATTAATAAGGATCAAAGATGCATCTGAAGATCTATACAGAGGACGTAAATTTAATGAATCATTGTTGGTCACATACCCCATATAAAGAAGAAAAGAGAACAGTACTGAAAAAAGCAGGCCTTCTTTTTCCCCATTTATAAATTACCCTTAGAACAGCTGCTTGTAAGCTAGCAATGATTTAATAATTTATTTTAATAAAGAATTTTTCTTTTCATAAAGAACTCAGATTTTTTTTAATTTATTTATCTTTAAACATCCTGATCTAGCTTTCCCTTGTAGGCTTTCAACACATTTTCGTATGGTGCTCAGACTGCCTCACGTTCTGATACCTGGATGTTGAAAATGTATGGATATGGAGCAATGGGACAATAATCAGCTGAACACATTGCTCAACTAATGATTAGCTGCAATCTCAGCACAAGCTGGTATGTGACACAAAATGTGAAAGACATTTACTTTTAGTAAAACTTCTCTTAGAGAAGTCAATAGCCATTGCCCTTATTTAAATAACATTTCCTAAGAAAGTAGTGAAGAATGTAAGGCTAAAATATTCCGTGCCTATCTAAAAACATCTATGCTCTCATTTGAAAGTATTAGAACAGAAAAATGTATCATCTACTGATAGAGGATGGATAGAGCAGGAGGGCTCACCTTAATATAACACTACGATGTCCACTCTTTCCAGTGGCCCACTGTGCATTTAATGTTAGTCAAGGACCTATCCGCATGACCACACTATCTCCACCTCCGGTAAAGCACTCCTGGCACCCTGAACGGTCACCTGCATGTCCTGTCTCTGAATAGCTCCCAAATTGGAGCAGGTATCCAGTGTATGTTATTGTCCTGGTTTCAGTTGGGATAGAGTTAGAGTTTTGCCTAGTAGCTGCTGTGTTTTGGATTTAGTATGAGAATAATGTTGAGAACACATATTGTTTTAGTTGTTGATAAGTAATGTTTACAGTAAGTCAAGGACTTTTTCAGCTTCCCATAGAAGCTGAGAGGGAGCACAGACAGGACAAGCTGGCCAAAGCAATATTCCATACCACAGATGTCATGCTCGGTATAAAAATGGGGGCTGGCTGGGGGGCAGGGATCCATGATCGCTTTCGGGACAGGCTGGGCAATGGATCATAGGGTAGTGAGAGCAATTTGTGTTGCATCACTTTATTTTGTACATTTTTTAAACATATTATTATTATTATTTTTCTCTTCCGCCCACAAGGTTTGTTCAGGTTTCTTCTCCCCCCTCATTTTCCCCCCCCCCTCCCTACCCTACTGGGGGGGGTGTGCGTGGCGGGGGGAGTGAGTGAACGGCTGTGTAGTCCTAGTTGCTGGCTGGGGTTAAACTACAACAGTTATGTACTCTTCGCCATATAAATTTTTGGTTTGCGATTTTTAGGTTCAGGTGAATTTGCTGCACCTATAGCAGAAGTACCTTCACTTACAAAGACCTATTCTGTAGGCACAGAGTCCAAAGGGATGCAACTGGACTTCACTCCATTAGGAAAGCTACAGCTTACTGTTTACTTACTCTGCTTTTCATTATGTCTTCTAATCATTATTGTTTAGCAGTTCTCCTCTACCTCATATACTTTTAATAATAATGTAGATACCTTGATCTGACTGAATATTTCTATAAGCTGGACTTTGAATACACAATTTTAAGAAATATCAGGAGAGCAAATTACACAATTGCCAGCATTTCACACACACAAAGAAGGCTAAGTAATTTTCTTGTTCAGTTGCCTCCATAGCACAAGTGAGGTGAAGCTTATGGTGGGATGTGATACCTGTTACTAGATCAACTGCTACATGTGGGAAGGAACAGACACACCCTCAGGCATATCAAGCACTTCTTCAGGTCTGAAATAAGAGCAGCAATCTTCAAAGCTAAACTGCTCTCACTAGTGTGTTAGTCAAGCCATCTGAAAGAAAAGTAGCTCTTATCTCTGATATAGGGAGGCTTGCTAACAAAGAGGAGACACAGCTTGATCTGTTAAAACAAAGTAGTAACGCATCTCCTGAAAAACGCAGGCTTATTACTGAGGTGGGGATACAGGAGAAATCAGAAGAGAGGTTAAGAAAATTATAATACCTATAAACCCAGTATCTCTAACAAAGTCTATTGTTTTTACCTTTTAACAGAGTCGTGAATTTTAATACAGAGGCTTATCATTTGAAGGTGCTTTGTGGATGTCCCTTGAGGGCCAGGACTGATTCATCAGAGATAGAGCAATTACTTTATGAGAATTGTTCGCCTGCCAGTCATTGGCATCTCTCACTTATTGATCATCCACAAGGACCTTGGGGGTTTCTTGACTCCCCTTCTGTAAGGTCATTTGGTTATGCAGGTTATTTCCTCTGGGGACTATGGAGATATATCAGCAAGTAGATATGCAGTTTTGATAGCATTTTGGTAGCTCAGTACAGGTAAGGTGCAGTCATTTGAAAGATTCAATGCATACACTATGTGTTCTTAAAATATAAATTATTATATTTTGAAAAAGTTGGTTTTTAATTAGAAATCAACAATTTCATATTTTTTCCCTAGGTCCCAAGGGCAGAGATTATTTATATAGTGTCTAAAGAGCACTAAAGCTATCCAAATGCTTTCTACTTCATTCAAGACGATGAGAAAAATACTGAAACAGAAACATGTCCGTCCCCCCCCTAAAGAATGCCTTACTTTCATTTCCAAAAGGTTAAAAAATAGAGTTGAATCTACATGTAAACTTGAGCATCACTCCCCTACCTTCAGAATTCACAATCTCCTATAAGGAAGTGACAGGATTCCTGCGTGCAAGAAAACCTAGATCATGACTACAATACTAAACTAGTAATAGCCACTGACTCAGTGATGTCTGAAGCGTACCCTGCAACCCCGTTTCTTCCTCTTCTCATCTTTTGTGTTAAAATTTTTTAATACATTTGTATAAATAGACCTGATTTTTGTTCATCATTCAAAAATTTCAGGCTGATTTATAGAGTTGTCTAAAGTGCTAAAAATAAGTCTTCAGCTACTGTCTGTGTTCAGTCCTGTGCAATTAGATTCTTCTTTCATACTTTATATAACAAGATAAAAGATTCCAATTCTGTAATCTGACTAGCAGACTGGTCGTCTACCTAATTATCCATTTCAACCTTTTATTTTCTATCACCTAAGTACCCATTTATATCTATGTTTTCTTCATGTGTATGGCATGTTACGAGATCCAACTGAGCCCCTTTGCTATTCAATACCGTCACTTTGGGTTACTATTTGTAATCATCATTTCTCTTTTAAATTGAGAAAAATACTTAGCTCTATGTCATTTTCTCTAGATTCACAAGCAGCATCCTCTCTATTTGCCATTTAAAAAAAACCCCTAACTTATCATCAATGTAGAAGCAAAGCTGGCTGCAGCTATATTTGGCAAAGAACAAATTGATCCTGATTGGTCCCTCTAAACATCATTTTTATTTTATTTTTAAACATCACAGCAGCCCTTTCTGGCTTTGAATACCTATTATTTCTGACTTCAATCATTCCTTGAAAATTATGTCTGATCCTGAATTCAGAAAGAATTTTTTTACTGACTTTAGTAGAAGCGCAGTCTATATTTCTATCACTGCAAAGCTTCTGCACTACGAGTGAGCAACAAATTACAGGTCAGGTATCTTACATATAGTAAGTCTCATTTACACACCTAAAATGGAGTGAATTGATTTTCCAGAATTGGTTAGCACCCACAGGACAGGTTCTGAAAAATTATGTAGCTTTCCTTATGTCCTGAAATTGTAGCTGAACTCTTGATGTTTGGCAATGCAACCTTTTTATTTGTACTTTAGTTAGCTTTACGTTATTTGTATGCCTCATCACTCTCATGGTTGATTACAGTAATAATTCTTGAGAAACTTGCTAGTGCCAAAGTATAACAGAGATCAGCTACCTCCCCCACCAAATAGGAGTGTCTGACATGAGAATATCTGAGTGTGTTTCTTCAGAAATCAAAGAGAGTATTTTTCAAGACTAGACTGGGTGCTCTTCACTGGAAAAAGTTCTTACCATACACTGAAAAGAGTTCTTACCATACACTGAAAAGCTGGTATGTAAACTGTAGATACAGAACAATTAGTTAAAATGAAATTTTAAAGTCAAACTCTATTGTTGCAGATTTGGCTCTTAGTTTTTTCTGAATAAAATCATTCAGTATCAGCAAAAGCCTCCTGGAGGTAGCATCAAGTCACCATAGAGATTTTTAGTAATAACAGTGGTAAAACCCTGAAAATTAACTACTATCCTTCAAGTATGAAAGATGGTAAAGCACCAATCAATGTTTATAACTCAGTATTAAAACATTTTGAATTTTGTTTACAAGCAATGAAATAGGTCAAGTCAGACTTAAGAATTTCCAGCTGAATGGATTTAAAAAAAGGCCAAAAATCTTTTGTGAAGTGGAATGTATTATCCGAAGAGCTCTGGCTATAGTAGTATGTAATTCCAAGGTAGATTTCCTACTCACTCAGCAGATTTTTGTATTGTATATTTCTAAATGCACACATGATCACACACCAAATTTTGTTCTGACTTGCATCAGCTTCATACAAAGTAACTGAAATAGGCTAGTATATTTTACCAAGAAGAAAGTATTTTAAATGAACAAAAAAAATATTTCACCAAAAGCACCATGACACACTTGCTTAATGAGAATCTATTCAACACTCCCGGTTTTATGATTAAAACCTCTAAAATGCCTAGGGCAATTTTAATTTTTTAACAACTATCTTGGGCATAAAATTCTTGCAAAACATGGTGGTTTCAATATCCAAGCTATGGAAAAAGGAGAAATATATGCAAATAATATCCTAGTCTCAGGCTCATCAAGTCAAAATCAAAATGAGTTATATCAGGTAGCACCTGTTTAGAATGCTTGCTTTTAAATGCTGCATGAATTAGTAGATATTTGAAACTTAAAGCAGTGTGTCATCTGCCAGAAGGAAGCTGATAACACTTCAAATGCTAGCAACAGTGGAAAACATGTTAATTTTTTATGGACAGTAATATCTCTTAAAATAAAAAAAAAATCTTAGTATCTCTTAAAAACCATCTTTATTTGAACCATATTAAAACTGAATGATAAGAAGTTACAAGGAATATTTCATCTCCTTGTTCAGATCTTTCAAGATACTGTTTATGCCCCACAAAGAGACTGTGAAAGACTTCTCAGTAACAATTGGGATAAAGTATTGTCTCAAAAAATAACACATTTAGTTTTACTTATTTTTTAATGTAGATAGATATCTAGTCTATTAAAATTAAAAACAGTCAAAAGCAAAAGCACCCAAATAATCTTTCAAATAATACGTGCAAAGAAAAAACAGTAGCATTTTGAAAGTGTTCTTAGATTTTAGTCAGCAATTTGTCAAAACTAGCCTGAAGAGCATAGAGACAAATGATATATACTCATTTGATATATTCAGCTGCGATTTTTAAAGACAAAAATGTTAAGGTTGGAGCCTTCTCCTCCCAGCTAACTCCACCTTGTAATTCTCTTTTTTTACCCCACTGTTACAGATATGCCTGAAATAAACCCTTGGATCTGAACTCCAGATAGACAAGGGCCAGAATTTGTAGCTTGCACCTTTTTCTAAAAATCAGACAATTCCTTACACACACCACCCCTCCCCCCCCCCCCCCCAAAAAAAAAAAAAAGTTCCCGTTTGGAATTCAACTCTCTAAGGTTACTATTGTTCTAGAGCTGGCGTGGTGGTGTTTGGTTTTTTTTTTCCCTGCTATAAGGCACGAGTTTTTGATCACGAATTTTAGTTTAGAACATTTTTGGGCTGAGCCGCTTCTTTTGCAGCTCAGTGTAAATTCAACCTATATCAGTATATGAACTGTGCATACCAATCATCCGGAACAAGTCAATGCAAGATTGCCTGGATGAATCCAGGTACTTTACAGAAATTCTGCAGAGAGAAACAACAGGAAAGCTATTCCAGAGTTACTATTACAGACTGCCAGATCTGAGCATAAGGTGTGAACGGCCAGTCATTTCCCACTGTATTCGATCTTTTGCAAAGCCTAAGCCTGCTCTCTGGCTGACAGTGCAGAGCAGTAAGATAACATCTGCATCAGGACACTACATTACCATACGGCAGTGTAGTTCAGATCTGAGGCCATTTTGCAGTTGAATTAAACTTGATCACCTTTGTCTTTTTCTAGATGAAAATATAAAAGTTAAAATTCTGTTAGATTTTTAGCTTAACTGGTTTTGCCTATCTTACATTCTCTAATAGTAACTTTACTTCTTGCCTACTGCTTTTCATAATTAGATCTCAAAGGGCTTTACAAATTAGATATGGAATATTTGTTACACTGATTGCGAAACGGAGCTGTAGAGAGGTAAAATGACTTACTCAAGGTGAATTCAATGGGTCAGTGATCCATCTAGGAACGCCTGGCTCCAAAACACTGTTCTATTTGCTAGGCGTGCAGTTTCCTACTTGAAGCACCATGGACCTCTGGGGCTTCGCAGATTAAATCTCTAAGGCTACATAATACGTCATCATTTGCTTTGCTTACCATAGTTTCTATACATGCATCAGAACACGCCAGCTACCCTGTGCTAACAGCTCTCCTAGATACTCCAGCACACGGAAAGTCTTTCAGATTAGTGTAGGCAACTAAGGTCTCAGACAATTATGCTCTGAACTTTCACCCACTTAACTAGAGCAATAATGTAGGGCCATAGGCAATACACACTCAATGCTACTGAGGAGCAAGCACACGAGAACTGCCCTGTACTCTGGAGAAGCCTACAGAGCAAACAAGGTACCTACGTGCGTGGACATGCATCTGGTAAGTGTCAACTAAGGTATGCTCCAGCACTTGCTGCAGGGGGCACCATGCACGTATGTTTCTGGGGTGCAGGGTGAGGCAGAGGAAGAGGGAGAGGGAGAAGGACAAGGGGAATGGCGGGCTACAGCATCAGAGGCAGTAACAACTTTTCCATGCCACAAAGACCTTTAACACCAATTGGTGTTAAAACAGAAAAGTTAACACAATCGTAGTAAAGCACTTTATACTTTCCGTATCTGGTATTCTGTGCTGTCTAAAGACTCAGGTAGACACGTGTATATTGATAACACAATGCTCAAGTGCTCAATTGCTCAAGAACCATGAAGTAAACAGTTATAACAGGAAGTTTCAAAGAATAAGTAAATAACTAGGATTCTGATATAATCACATAACTTCAGGTACTTATAACTTATCCAAGCCCTGTCCAGTTTGTGAGGAAAAAAAGGCAAGTAGGAAAATACCAATGTATTTATGATGGACAATCACAATTCAGGATCTCACTACAACAGTCAATAGGCAGTCTGTTTACATTGATCCCCTAAGGGTCTGTACTGGTTTTGGCTGGGATAGACTTAATTTTCTTCATAATAGCTAATACGGTGCTATGTTTTAGATTTCTGATGAAAACAAGTGTTGCAACACACTGAATTGCGTAACAGTGCTTACACAGCATCAAGGCCTTTTCTGCTTCTCATACCACCCCACCAGCGAGTAGGCTGGGGGTACACAAGAAGCTGCGAGGGGGACATAGCCGGGACAGCTGACCCCAACTGACCAAAGGGCTACTCCATACCATATGACATCACGCTCAGCAATAAAAAGCTGGGAAAAGAAGGAGAAAGATGGGACATTCAGAGTTATGGCATTTGTCTTCCCAAGTAACCGTTATGTGTGATGGATCGCTGCTTTCCTGGAAATGGCTAAACACCTGCCTGCCAATGGGAAGTAGCAAATGAATTCCTTATTTTGCTTTGCTGGCACATGCAGCTTTGCTTTACCTATGAAACTGTCTTTATCTCAACCCACGAGTTTTTGCACTTTTACCCCTCCCATTCTCTCCTCCATCCCACTGCAGGGAGCGAGCAAGTGGCTGCGTGGGGCTTAGCTGCCCACTGGGGTTGACCCACAAACAGGATCACAGACACTAAGCCCACAAACAAGAAAGACGGAAAAAAATTTGCAGATGAGTACTCAGGATCCAGAACAAAATACCACGTTCCAACTAAGTCCCTTTCATCAGTCCTTAACTGATGCCTCTGCTGCAAGAGATCTTAAGAGACTAAAATGTTTATTAAAACTTGAGCATAATGCAGATTTGTCTGTTGTAGAGTTGATAATAAGCAATGGTGATAACTCACAACATTTGCATAGCTTTACTAGTTTGTACCTAACAACAAACTGCCTTGAGGATGCTTAACACATATGTGGTGTACGCTCTTCAAATCATTGAGAGACTCCACTGCTGCTAACAACATCTGAAGCTAGAAAGCACTGCTCATCAGTTTTTACTCTGTGATCAAATTTGAACATCAGAAAAACCTCAAGGGCTTGTTTTGACTTTTGAAAACACTCCTTTCTTAGACTAGAACCTGGTTCTTCAACTAGCACATCTTTTCTTTCGTTCCCTCCTCAACAATCTCTGCAAGTTTTAATTCTCCACACATATTCCCAGTTGTGAGCATGTTGCTGACAAATCTAGAGGCACAAATTACAAGTTGAGTGATAGAAAACTCTTTGCTGATGGAACCAAATAAAAAATAAATCTACTGAATTTTAGGATGGCCTGAATGGATCGAACCAGTAACAAAAGGGCTGACTTTAAGCTATTCTGCTAGTTCAGACATGTTTAAAAACATTGTTAGGTTAACTTCATCCCAAGAGACTTTGTGCTAGATCAGGTATCGCTTCTCCCATAGTTCACCAGAATAAATCATGAGCTTGGTTCAATCTGGCAAAAAGACAGATCTAAAGCTAGTTTATACTTCCAGATAATCCAGTAGTGCACAGATCTGATCTTAATGATCACAAATGCAATCTGCAAATGTTAGTCTCCTTGCTTTAAAATAGAGCTAGGGAGTGGGAGTGTTAACATTTGCTTATCAGACCTAAACACAAGGCTGTGGTATGAAGCAGGAGCAGGAGCTCCTTAGACCTTTTACAACAGTAATCTCATAGCAAGCCTTCTCAAAAAGTTTATAGCGGGTATTTCTCTTCCTTTAGTCTGCAATGTGCTGATCTTATCCTCTCACTGTTAAGTGTTACAAAAACGAGTTCAGGGAAAAGTTCCCCAGTGCCTATAACAGTGATGAACTAAGGTAAGTTAGAAGCTTAAGTTTCTTAGTAGCTTGATCAGTTTAGCGGAACGGAACATTAAATACTGTGGTAAATAGTTATAGCATGGATATAAATACTATTAAGTTGGATTTTTAAGCCTTTTGTTATCTAGCTGCTCTTGATTGTCCCAATTGTCCCCTTTCCATGTCAGCTCTGTGACATAAACAATCTGTTATCTCAGTGCTTTTCCCTATTGAAATAGCGAACATCATATAAATGGTCCAACTACAGTGGTCTGAGGCAGCGCACATGAAACTGTAGTTTATGCTTAGCAGCACTATTATGTAAGGTTAGAATAACCAACCTCTTTAATTTTTACAAGTGTATTGCATTTAAAGACAGTCTTACAGGTCATTCTACATCTGTGTTTATGTGATGATGAATTCTTCTGCAATTTAAGCATTGAAATATTTTGTCCCCATTCTGACACATTATCGTGAAGTCTAAGGATTACAGTAAGGATGGCTATTCCTAGGGGCATAGTATTAGCTGCATAAGAGATTGATGTTGGTAGCTACAATGAAGCATAATACCACTACCTCTGCTATAACAGAGCATTAGAAGTTCTCTCGCTGACCTACAGCTCTAAAAATAAATGCTAAGTGACTTGAATAGCTTTGCAGCAGTTCCTAAGTTAAAAAGATTAAACTACAACAGACAAATTAAATACAGCATTGTGAATTCTTCAAGTACAATTAAAATGGGCATAATTTGAAGCTTGCATTTTCACGTTTTCATACATACCAATACTCAGACAATGCTGCAATTCAATATTAAACACACATATGAAGGTACGTGACAAACACAGGTAACACTCAGGTCTCATACTATCTTGACCTCAGTGAAGAAATGGTTTTCAAAAATTTAGACAACACTCCCATGCATTTATCTACTATTAAATTTTAATAACTCCATAAATCAACAGTGATGCATCCTCAAAAGCTTGTAAATACTCTCCAGCACCTTTTATACTTACAACTTTATTAACACTTCTTTTTACCTTCTCTGAATTAGTAATACACATGGGGACAGACTTACCATGACTACCACAAAGGTCAAGCAGATTAAGTAACTAATTCCAGGGAACTGGATGAAGTCTGAGTGGGTGCCTCAGTGAGAACCTTCAAGCAGGAAGATATGTGTTTGCTTATTATGATTTTAAATTATTGCTTCAGATGTTTATGACAACAAGAGACACCTTGTTCTCCCAGTATTCCTTGAATTCCTTTAGGATACAGTCAGAAGTAGCAGAAAGCAATCAGCAAATCCAGGAAACATAACAGTAACACAGAATAATTTTCAAAGTTGATAGCAACTAGTAATACACAGAACAGACAAGAGTCAAACTGTTTTCATCTCCCTCTCCGAAAGCTTCTTTAAAAATTAGACTTGCGGATGTAAGGTATTTCATACCACTATAATGTGTGCTGCCATTCAGCTCACACTTTACCTCCTTGTCACATCTACTTTCCTGTAATTCAGAAACTGGGATGCAGTCTCACTCTCTGGTACTGGACTCATTCCCTTAGTTGGTCTCTAGGCAGTTGGAAAACAGCACGTTCTAACACTGAAGGCAAGCAATTGCAACTGGAAAACCAGGCCAGAAAAAGCAATAAATACTCCTAGACAGAGGAGTCAACTAGATCTAGATCAGTAAATATTCCTAGAACGAAGAGACAACTAGATCTAGATAAGTAGGTAGAGAAAGTAGTTAGTAGCCTGAGTTTCCACCCTCCCGTTAGCCATCTTTCTTCATTCAGTCAACTGAAATAATATATATGATTAAAGTTTTTTTGTGATAGGAAGAGGTTAGGAAAATAGACATGATCAAATATACACTCAATGTTTTTAGACTACATAGAATGCACTTAAAAGAAAATGAATGGAATATTAAAGTGTCATCTTAGTTTACATCTGCCTATGTTGCTGCCAGTATTTCTTCATACGCATCATGCACAGCAGAAAAACACTCCTAAATCTTCTCTGCCCACCTGATGGGATCTTGCCAATACAACATAGTGGCATCTAACTAGACTTACCATGTTCATCTGTCAGCAAAGTTCTTAAAGAAGCACTAGTAGAGATTAGAAGTTCATGAGTAAGATTCAGTGTCTTTATCAATAGTTTCAGAGGCAAACAGGAAAAAAAAAATAATGAGGCAAAAATTTGGAATCTCAAAATTCTAAAGCTCTGGTCCCCAACAAACCAGTTTAAGGATATAAAGAAACGTGGGCAGTGGAGACTAACCTGAAGCTTTCAAGTTTGACAATTTCAAACTCATTCTCAGAAATTACACAGTTCTGCTCATTTACCAGTTAGCTAAGAAACCTTGTTATCAGTTCTGGTATTCTTGTGATTGACCACTCTCACCCTGATTTTTTTCAGTGGGAGCCAGTGTAAGAAGGTGGTTGTCTGTTCAAAATCACAGTGTGATTCATCAGAAAGCAGCGATACCTGACCTCTACTTTGAGTAGCTAAGTAACAAGGTGCAAAACTTGCATGTAATGCTAGCTGTCTCATTTTACACACGTACCAACATAAATAATCATACACATGCAAAGCAACAGGGAACAAGGTTCAAGAATAACAGATTCCTCTTGTTTTTTCTGACAAAAATCTTTCCCTGCTGAAAAAAATTCAAACCTCACCTCCATTAAGAACAAAGCGCACATCAAACTTGTTTTTTATAATAAAAATCTCATCCAATGTATCTTTAAATCACAAAACCAAATCTACTGAAACCAAGGATTGTATTGCACATCCACTTCTCTAAACTGAGAATGAACAAGAGAATGAACCCAAAAGACAACTGTTATTCATGTGACAGCACACTGCAAGATGCTGAGACATTATGCTGATCTGGATGGTATAAGAATCAAACAGGAACAGAATGGTTTCAACACTTCAAAAACCATTCCAAAATTTGAGTCACCTAAGGTCAGCAAACCCAATGGCTACCAGGCTTGCTGTATTCTGGGATATGACAAATGATCTCATCTTTCCAACATGCTTGCTCCAGATTTCTAGACAAGTCATAAATTTACAGTACACCTAAAATTGGTGTACTGTCTGTTTGCAGCACAAAGCTCATATCAACTCTACTTCCCCTGATGTTCTCTCATCTGTATCTGTCAAAGCGAAGGTCTTATCACAATGCCTTGACAAGCATTTATCCATATTTAGTTAAGTACTTTCACATTTTCCCCTCTATTCTTATTCTTCATTTCTGTTCTTCTCCTTTTATTGCTCTCCAGCATATCTGGTACACTGCAAATACTCAGAGTACACTGAATCCATGAACTTTCACCTCAAAATAAAGATGAAGAAAGAAGTATTCTACGCAGATCCCACACTGTGTAAACTCATATTCTTCCAGTTAGACCTTAACTCAAATTACAGCATTTTAGGGAACACTAGCTTACAGTTTCTGAATAGCTGATTGTCATTCATCTAATATGAAAAATTGTGAGCCATCCTAAGTACCTTTGCGCTTTATAAAAATATTTTTATTTGCAATTATGCATGAATGTAAGACATTTTTAAAATGAACCACATACCTAATTCCTAGAATACAAGATTTCCTCCTCACTCACGTGCATTATACTTCAAAACTAAGCAATTTCAAGCCTTTGATAGTGCTTGCGCTATTGCTTGGAGAAAAAAAAAAAGCCCCAACCGCTTAGTTTCCAAATTAAGGAGCACCTAAAAAGTAGAAAACATAATAGAGGGCACTTTTAACATATAACAGAATTCAAGCAGTAAGGCTATAATTAGTATTTTATTCTGAGTTCAAAGTTTGATCACATGCAGGGATCTGCTCACCTAAACATCTGCCAATAGAGAGGTGTTAAAAATGAAGGCCATCCTTGGCACTTATGGCAGCAGCACATATTCATCACAGCAACACACTTTCCTTGGCATGACTTTAGGAGATCAAATAATGGTTATTGACATTTCTAACAATGAAAACTCTGAAGTTCTATTTCTGTTTATATATTTTCCACTTAGGCACTAAATACAATAGGGTTTACCCATGCAAGCTCCTTGGACAAACCTAACTGAACAGTGTGACCACGGGGTCATACTATAGGATTATACTATTAATTTAAATTGTAGGAAAACCAACTGGGTTGTATTTGGTAAGCAATATGCTCCTGTGGCCCTTCATTAATGATTCCAACTGGATAAGATGCTAGGCATATAGTTTTCTGCTGTAACATGAGGACGCATATCTTTTACAGATCTGTAGCATTTTTCCTGTTTACTTACTACTGCTGTTCATTTAGGTCACAAGATACAACATCGTGTTTTCAGAGGTCAAGGTTGTTTCCTTAGGTTGGTGGATAGCTAGATACAAGTACAGGCTGCAAATGCACTTTCCACTTTACAAGCAGCTTAGTATGAGTATATATGGGTGCGTGTGTTTGAACTGATACAAAATCAGGAATTGAAAAATCCTCTACGTTTCTTGTGAAACTTAAAAAAAGAAAAAAGTGAATCATAGCTTGTCCTTTGAACCTCTCCAGGAACAAATATGATCACATACTGCACTGTCCGAGAGAAAAATATGGCACCTACCAGACTGTTTTGAGCTTTCAAAGAAAATACGCCCTGACAAGCTCAATAAATAAGCCAAAGTTTATAAGCAAGGTATTCTGTGAAACTCTAGCTTGGAAAATTCCAGCACAGAAGAAATGAATCCTTTAGCAAAACTGTTCATTTCTAGAACAAATAAACAGAAAAAAGGACAAGAGGGACAAATCACAAAGCAGCCAGGTTTATGTATTTAAGAAACAAATATTTAAAAAAAAAGTTTTGGGGGTCGTCTTTTTCTTAAACAGCTTATGGAGAAAAGCTTTTTATTTCAAAGCAGCACAGAGTAAGTGCCAATGTTTCTTTAAAGAAATGAGCCTGACATTGCATATTTATCAGGCACTCTAGGGATTTGTACAGTGAATACATGCCAGATATTTTAGAGAAAAGATACTAATCTGTTTATACTCCTGTAAACCATACTGCTGTGAGCAGGCGCAACAGCAGGCATAGTACATATACTGGCATTACAAGGCAACTATGAAGCCCTACATGATAGACTATTGTCCATACTCTGACTTAGATAGCAAGTTCATTTTATATATTGACTATTTCCTTATTTTCTTGGTACATCTACAATCAGGAGTCTTGTTAACTTAAAAGAAAAAAAGAAAACACAGTGGAAGGTTTGTTAAGGGGCTGGCTTATATAGAAAGCCACCTAGAAAGCAGATAATTCAACCTATACTGCTTGTCCTCCAGCCTCACACTTACTGTTTGCAATCAAATTAGATAAGACCAGAGGCTGCATCTTTTTATGCATTTCTGTGGGACTTAACATCCTGAAGCCTTCATTAAAATACAGTCTCTTTTGGCTCTTCTGATATATAAATTCATCATGTAGGAGATAGAATACTACAAAAAATCCTAACAGCTGTAAGGTGTAATGCACCTGCAACAAAACAAACCCATTCCAAAAGCCCTTTGAAATATACTGGTATTTGTTAGAGTGGAGTCTGATATGCCAGGCTTGCATTTTTGCACATACCTGTCATTTCCAACAGCATTCACTGCTACCCTAACTGAATCAACTCCTTCATTCCTCATCAATGCACACTTTTGTCTGTGAAGTATCGGGTCGTTTTCATGATTTATTTATTTCAAGTCATTTGGTAGTAGCTAGAAAGTCAGTAGGTGCATGTTAAAATGAGTTTTCTTAATTATTTAAGGCTTCAGAAGATTTTTTTCAAAACAACCTTAACATGAATTGAGCATTCACTAAATAATGCTCAAAGAATAAGAACACCTACAGTCTTCTTAAAAATAAATACGGGATATGACAAGCTATCTTTGAGAATAACCATCAGAATACCTAAGATTCCTAGGAACAGTCTGCCCCTCCTGATACAGGTTCCTACTGTTGCATATTGAGTAAAAACCATTGATACTGGTGTACTGACACTGACAGATAAGCAACAATGAAGACGTATGGCCACCCTCTTCTAGCCTTTGGTGTTGAAATAACATCCATGGTGTGATTAATGGATGCTGCATTTGTGAAAAGGTGCTGTCATCATTAAGGATTTCTGAAACAATGTCTGTTCCAACATGTTTTTAATGCAGCTGAGGTCAGCACTGAAAGATGTCAACTGAACACTAGGAACTCCTGAAGCAGCTCCTGAGAGACAAACAGTAGTGACGATGCAGTTGACATTCAACAGCAAAAGGCATCCAGCTTGGAACTGTAACTTTCCTCCTGGTTTTGAAGGAAGCAAATCAGTAAAACAATATAATGAACTGAAATTAAATTGGCTCATAAAGAGTACACAAAGTGAGAGTTTTCTTGTAAGATAAGATAAATAACTTGCTACTGGCTAAATAAAATGTTACTGTTTTGGAGGACAGAACAGCATAAACTGATCAAATGCTCATTCCGCTCTACAGAGAAGTACATTAATACAAAAACCTTGTCAATTAGAAGTTCCAGAAGTTTTATTCCAGATGAGCTGATCAACAATGTTTAAGAATGAGAAACTTCTTATCCAACAGATTTTCTGTTAGATCTTTCTCTTGCGTATATAGCAATACCCTTCATATAAAACAGAAGTTTAGACTATTTAGAATGATGCCAGAACTGATCCAGTAGCAACTTCCCACTCAAAAACTGCCATCACAGACAAATTTTAACTTGCTTTCCAAATCACCACGTGTCTCATGCTTTTTCCAGGAATGTCAGTAGGGGACTTTAAGGAAGCAAATTTCTTTCATACTTCTTAAGAAGTTTCCAGGATGTCCTGTATATCAACTGCTGAATGATTTTAATATCTTGCTTGCAGCAATTTTGAGACCCTGAGTCATTTTGAGAGGAGCAAGATGAACAGGATATGATTGGCACAGTTACCATGTTTGAGATTCCACAAAGCCAAGCCTTCCAAATAAGCAGTAAGGGTTCTAACATGATGTAGAAGCTGTTTCCCAGTATACACAGAAAGAACTTGCCTTGAGGAGACAAAAAGTTGCTATCAAGCAACTTTTGCTGCAGTCAAAAGATACAATATACTTTATGCGCACAGAAGAAAGAACTAAATTCAACTTTCAAAGGTAATGATAATTGCAATGTTTGGTATAGTTTATCTAGTAAGTTGACTTACCAATACCTGAGACTTAATCGTAAGTGTGTTTGCCCAAGGAACACAAGGAAAAACTATGCCCCTGTTTCTAAGATGCTTAATTGCAGATCTCCAATTATTCATGGCTGAGAAGGTTAATAGAATCCAATTGTTACTGCTACTATTTACCATAACTGCTAGATATCACGACTGACCTCCCTGTAAAACGGTGGTTTCATCACAATGCTCCTCAGTGTGAGCAGAGATCTGCAACACACGATGCAGCCTTTGATAGTGAAGGCTGAGCTCTGCCTGCATTTTTAGCTAATGCTTCCCTGAACTTCCCTGGGCCCCTCTGAATTCAGATGCATAAAAAGGGGTGGAAGCACACTCAGAATAAAGGTGAAAAAGGCCTCTTTCCCTTCCAGTGCATCACATCATATAACAGACAGGTGCTCCCACAATACGGAGCTGCTAGCAGAGATGAGCACACTGTCCTTTGTGGAGTGTCATAGGCTCTCTCCAGCTCCCCACACCTGACATTCAGAGTCAGAGGGTTAAAGACAACCTGTGGTCCTGTACTAAAAACACAGAAATACCAGCACCACAGAGCAGGAATGAGACTTAAGAGGATTAAAGTCCTCTAACCTGTTCTCTTCCTCTCTGTGTCAACTCTGTAAACTGGTGAATCTTACTCAGTGTCTGTGTGAGAAGGGACTGTTTGTACAGAACCAGCGTGTGACCTCAGGAAAAGAAAACCCATATTCTTCCTGTTTCTCAAACTTGGAAAGTAAAAGATAATAAATTTTCATTTCGCTATTGCGAGATCCTCAAATGGAGTTTGAGTAAGAAATCCTTTCTTTTATAATGCTTGAGGGAAAAGATGCTACGTTTTAAGGAGTTCCTCGCAGGGCACTGACAGCCTTTCCAGAAAGAACTGGGCAGGGCTGTACCCCCTCGTGGCAGTGTGCAGGATTCTCCCTGGCTAGTTTCAGACAGTATGCTATTCACCCAAGCCCTGAGAAATCAGAGTCACTTTAAAACATAAGAAATGTTTTCCTATTCATATGTCTAATCCCCTGATGATTCATCTGTATAGGGAATAAGAGTTCATATGCCTTTCATTTGGTCACAGATTGCCTGAAGCGCTCTTTATACTTTAATACAGAGCAAGCCCATTGAGAGGAAAGACAGACACACTCCTTTTGTTTGGTCAGACTCTAAGCCCTCAAAGTGACGGTCTGTGGACTGCAAGTCAGACTGGTCTGTTAGATCCCCATATTGGGTTTCACAACTCGTCCCAGCATTTGTGAAAAGCGAGATTTGTGGCAGAGTCTGCTGCAGAATACTGAAAGACCTGCTGTGAGAAGAAATCCACAAAAACTTTCCTCTTGATAGGAAGACAGAGTCTGTTGTCCAATTTTGATGTCACTTGCTTAACAGCACTGGTGCGTCTTTGCAGGGTCCAATGTCCCTTGCTTTAGGGAAGTCTTCTTTCTGTGAGAATCTTCACATCCAGATTAAGCCTCATAGAATCGAGCTGCAGGTCCCAGGGGACTTGAGGAATTCCACAGGTGTCCAACTTAAAAGTCTGTATCTTAACAGCGCCCATGGCCCTCTGACTTGGCTCCATGCTTTCCGATCTTCTCTGCTGCTGCAGTGAGGCATAGAGGTGATGCACCTAATGGAATGGGGAGCAAGAGTTCTCTAGCCACTCTTCACCTCAGAAGATTGGTGGAACCTCATATAAGAAGTCACTACTCACTAAAATGGATAAAGGTTAAAAGACGAAATGGTTGAGAGAAGTTCAGCTGGCAATTTATTTCACTGCTGAAGGCAGAAAATTTGATGTCCTGAGCTGCAGCATGGGCCACAGTCCCAGAGCCTCTAGCAAGAACACTGGTCCACCTCCAAATTCCACACCTGTGAAGGAAGAGGGATGAGATACACTCCAGCAGGATACGCATGTTTTGTTCTCTGAAATTAGAAATGTAAATTTGGTTTTAATTTTTTTTTTTTAAATACTCTTACATCAAAAGTATCCCTGGTGGTAGTTCACTGACTGAGAAAAGGTCAACCCAAGAATGTGGCTGTCAGAACATATTTGTCCCAGCCACATTCCAAACTGGCAGAAAGCCAGCAATAATTAAGATGGATCAAATAAATCTAAACTGTCCATATAGACAGTAAATAAATCCATATGTTTAGATCCCTTGACCTAAACCAGCTCCAAAAAGCAGCAAAAGCCAGAAAAGATGAGAAAGAGAGAATCGGGCAGAGAACGAAAGCCAACGAGAAACAACAGACTGCACATAATAACATTTAATACAGTCCCGTTCCCATTTGAATGGACCTAGGAGTTTAATGATGCAGCCTGACTGATCATATCAAACACAAATGAACTGCCCAGGAACATAGATAACACCCTACTCAGCAGGATTAGGAAGCAAATCAGTCATAGCCTTTGTTTGCACTGTCTTCCTTCTCTTTACTGGTAGAATACTGTTTCTGACAGCGCTTTTGCAAGCTCTTCAAGAAAGGTCCTTTTTATTTCTTGCACTGCAGTTCAGTCAAGAATATTAAAGAAAAACGGATGTATTAACTACTTGACAGTAATTGGGAAACACCTCAGGATACAAGTCCTGTTCTTCCAAGGAAAAAGGGTTAAAATTAACATAGGTGATTTTAATGGGACTGAAAGATCAATATCAGACCCCACGGCAAATTAATAGTATGTGTAATAAATGAAAAGAGGTTGCTGCCAGACTGCTGAAAAGTGTCATTGGGCAAGGGATCTAGGGATCCAAGATGGCTGCAGGCCATTCTGTACCAGCTTCCTGACCTCACTGTGAGAGTGAATTAAATGTCAGAACCAGTAGATGAAAGTAAATGTAGAGCATCTCTTGAGTTCCACAGAGAAGTCGCGAATCCTCCAGAAGAGATCTGTATAAGATAAGTGGATTCCATATATTTATGGAAGACACAGATATGTATAAGGTAAGTGGATTCCATGTAAGTACTTGGGGTGAGGAGAGTACAAAAGAGTAATAGATCAGAGTAGGAATTTCTCTGAAGTGCTAATAGGTCATGTGAAACATAAGGAGTGAAGAGATCTCAAAGTTAGAAGATTTTTTTTATAGGGAAGAAGCAACGAAGCATACACAGGAGACATGATGGTGATAATGAAACCCAGAACAGCGGTGATGCATCCCATTAAAAACCACAGGATGAATTTAAGCATCTAGAATGTAACTGTGTGAGAAGTTGGTACTGAAAACTAAGATAATGATGAGTTCTTGAATTCAAAATAGTTGACGTTACCCAAGAATTGTCATACTAAAGACAGAACAAGTCCTAACACCAAGTTTTCATTTATTCAAAGGCAGAAAGAAAAAACAGAAGCTTCACCACTGTTCAATTTTTTTTCTACTGAATTAAAAGCTTTTAAAAGTCTTCTGTTTGCCAGTAGAGCTTTCTTCACAGAAAGAGGCGGCTGCAGCTCCACATCTACGGATATGTCGCTCTGTGCCACACCACACAGTCTTTAGGGACTTCCTCCTATTATGTCTGCCCCAGAAAAGATTTCTATGCTTCCCCAAGTTTGTTCACACCCACACACTTTTAGCAATGCAGACGTACTTCAGTACGTAGGGATGGCTTGAAGATACCTTAGACATTACTCTTTGCCAGGCTGCAAATTTAAAACTCTTAAAATATAGGATTTCAACCAAAATCCATAGCACTGTTTCCTGCAGGAGCTGGGCTGTCCTAGAAGGTTTTCTTCTCTGGTACGGACTACTTCTAATTCTGAGACTACAGCTACAAACAGCCAACAAACCTTTTCTAATAATGCAATACTGACACATACTTAATTTCTGTATATTTTCATGTTCTTTGGTGAGCAAGGTAAGGAAAACTGTTCTGTCGCTACTTAGTGTTCTCCTTCATTGATAGCCAAGCGAAGAATTAACTTAGAAACACTAGGCATTATTGAACATCTATCATTAAGTTACTCCCATTATTCTGTAGAAGCTCTAACTTTTAAATTATCATCTTTGCCTTGTGTCCTTGAAAAGTTTCTCTCTTCACTCTTTAAGCAACATTCCTTTTTCCCCCCATTTTAGTAAGTATAATTCCCATCTCAGCCCCATCTTACAAAACTAATCTGTGTCAGCAATTTGGTATCATTTAAACATTTGAATACTGGCATCCTTGTACACACATTCACAGTAATTGATATTGGCTATTTTTTCTTCTCTGCCAAACAGTGTTAAAACTTTAAACTGTACGAGAAGCACCCAACTTTAACTACAAAGTTTACATACTGATTTCCTCATGCAGTATGTATTCAATACTACAGAATAACTGGACCACAACAGGCAATGATGAGGAGGTAAGATTTCTTTCACTGCATTTTAAACCGGCTGCAGCGGATGCCTTTTTTAGTCCTTGGAAGATTGATGATTCCATTATTTGTAGTAGTCAGCAATAAATCTCTGAGTTTAGGCTAAAGTGAGCACTTTTCCCTACTTTGCGTCTTCCATTACACTGTTATTCATCATGTTTAATCATTCATTTACCTCTGACTGCTACTGCACTTGGGGAGGACTGGCACATTATTGATTTTTGACTTTTACCCTTTAGAAGCTGGGTAAAGGGCTTTGCAACTGCTTAATCAAAAGTGACACGACCAGGGCAGGGGAGCTGCAGACCTTGGGAAATAGCAGCTAAACAATGTGCCAAGTTATGATGAAATGAAATTAAGAGTCAACAAAGAAAGCAAATTATAATAAACTGAAAATTAAAGTGGATACCCCCAGGAGACCACAGACTACAAAGCACTCCTCTGCCTAGCAAAACATGTTTCTGGGAAAGGAGAGACTAAGATTAAGCAGTTAGATTTACAACTTTAAATTCCCACAAAAAGAAAAATGCAAAGCCGAGTTCTGTTACAGAAATGTCAGAAAATGTAATTTGGCTGAAGTATATTCTCAGTTGCTTATAAACCTTTTTCCTCAAATAGAGCATCACTTCAGCACCCAACTAGCAAGCACGCAACAAGAGTAACACACAATGTGATATTTTGATAGCTGGCTTATTTTCTGCTTACCAGAAAACTGAGATTTTTAAGAAAGTCAAGAGAACTCTGTTCATACCTTGAAAATAAAGTGCAGATAAAACTCTTAACTTCTGCTATGGTATCTTGCAAATTATGCAATAAACAATAGATGTAAGCATTGTTATCAGCTCCATAACAACAGCATAGTAATGCTAGTTTCATATTTTAGAAAAGAGGTGAAAAAATAAAAATGCATAAGATAGTGGTTAAAATTTTCCAGCTTCTTGTATTACTCAGTTATATGTATGTTCTCTCTTTAGAGAGGAGGAACCGGAAGTGAGAGGACTTGTGGACTTACAAATGAAAGAGCTCAAGCTCCTATTGCTCTTTCCTGGAATCCTCAGGATTTCCCCCTGCCTCCCCCCTTGATATCATCATCCTATTTGTCCTAAGTTATGCCACCCCAATTCCACTAACCTCAGTGTAGAATATCGTGCCTTATGAAACCAGTGTGGCTTTTTTTTTTTTTTTAATCTATTAAACATATATTGATTACCATTTTGCCCACATGTTATATGGTCAGAAGAAAATCTTTAAATCAAGTAAAATTCAAGTAGCGGGTATCTCTTGAACTAGTTAGCTCGCATGTTTTACCCTCTGCTGCTCTCAGTTTTCCAAATCATCTCAGCAAAGGTTTGAAGAGAAACCTCTGCTTGTTACATAGTAGTCATGGTAAGATAAATAAGCAGAGGTCCATTCATGATAATGGTCCAATAGCACAAGTCATGCTGGCCTCTCCTGTTAAAGCAACACATCCACATTCTTCCTCTTGAAAGACATTACCTATCACCTACTAATTCCCATGTAAATGTATATCATCTGTATTAACTTCACATTTTACAATAAGATCCCAACTGATTATCCTGCATTTCAGATATCCACAGTCATGTAAATGCAATCACATTATGTAAGCTTCATCACAGACAATTCAGAACTGCTGTGAAAAAGAAGCCATCACAACAAACAATTTCATATTTTACAGACCTTGGCTTAAATGAGATACCTGAATGGAAGTAAGAGGAGTTCTTGAACAAGGTTACTCATGCTCATAGCTCTTCTGAGCTGTAGCGCACACACATTACTTGGGACAAGAGTTAGCTAACCCTTATTGCATGTAGTGGGATCCGTGCTCTTATTCTGAGCCACAGTTTCCAAAGGTCTTCAGCTGAAAAGATTGGATTTAGCTATTTAAATATTTTCCCTCCTGTGGTAAGCTTTTGAATATTCGACAACGTGAGCTGATTCTAAGAGGTACCATTGCCCATACAAAACAGCAAGATGACCACCATAACATGAATGAGAAAAATGAAATATTTTGGAAGTCGAAGAATTTTGTTAATAATTAAGGGACTTTTTGTTAGGAGATCTTTGCTTGGAAGCACAGTTCAAAATTAGTTTTCCACTAATGTCAACTTCTTCCTGTTGGTTTGGGGTATTAACTGACTGAATTTCAGAAATGCTGAGCACTCTGGCAAACATAATTGAAACCATACACGCTGAGCACTTCTGAAAGTTAGGCTAGTGTCTTTCACTCAAATTTCCTCTGTTATCATCTGAAAAACAAATGAGACTACTGTTTAATGGATGAATTTTTGCCACTGCATGGTATATGCAAGATGCTACCTTAAAACTAAACATTACAACAATAATAGAGAGAATTCTATTCCCCACATCTCTGCCACACACAGCATCGTTACCAAAACTTAAGGAAGAATAGAAATGTGTGGATGCGAGGAAGAGGAGAGAAGGAAGTGGCTAACACCATCCCAAATACCCAGCAGAAAGATACCTGGCTGGAATGAACTGTCATTTTTTCAGTGCCGTGATTTAAACAAAGCTATGATGGCCAAAAACACCTGAAGGACTTTCAACATGCCCCTGCTCTTTTACAGCAAAGTGCTGCATCATCTCATTTTTCTTTTGAGATATGATGCAATTTTCCATTTTTTTTTTCTCTTTTGTATCTATTTTATTCTGTCTTCTCTCAGTTTTGTGTCTGCTCTTTGCTTTGTAAAACACTGAAACTCATTCTTCACTGGGTTATGCCAGTTTTAAGCTATGGTGACTAAACTAATGAATACAGAAGTTAGAAAACAACACAGTCAGTAATCCACAGATAAACATGAAATATTGGAAGGCAATCCATATGCATGATGTAAGCCAGAAGTCACTGCCCCACAAGTTTATTAAAATTGTTTGAAGCAGTCAGTGGACATAGGGATTAAAATTAGCCGATTAACAAAACATACCTGTTTCCCAAAGAGTTCTTGACAAAATTCCTTCAACTAAAGGGTTTTAAAGTAACTAAGCTGCCATGGGATGAACAGGAGTCCTAGCATGTGACTTGAGTGGCTGAAACAGGAAACGAAAGGTCAAAACAGATTGTTAGCTTACATGGTGGACAAGACCTTTAGAAGGGACCTGTGGGAATATGTATTGGGACCCACACCATAAAATATTTTATTAAGTGTCCTAGGAACAGATGAAAAAGTGAGATGACGTTTGTTCACAAAACCATTATTCAGGGTAGGTTAAATTTAACAGAAAATTGAAAAAATAATTTCATAATATTGAGTAACTGGCAATAAAATAACAGGTGAAATTCAAAGTTAATAATGTAAAGTAACGTATATGAAGAAAAAATAAGATTAACTCATATACTTCAGTGAAATCTAAAGCAGACACCAACTTTCAAGACAGACTTCCAGTTATGACAGACACACGGTGAAAAAGTAATCTCAATGCCCAGCAGTGCTGAACAAGACAACAGAAAATAACAGGAATGGACTATAGAACAAGACAGAAAGCATAACTATGTCACCATATTGATCCTTAATTTGCCCACATCCTGAATAACGTATGCAGTTCTGTTCTCCCATCTCAAAACACTGCACCACTAGAAAGAGTATAGAGAAGAACAAAAAAAAGATAACCAAAGTTAAGGAATGTCTTCTGTAGGAGGACATAAACCAGGATTTTGTGAAGATGGGGTAGAAGATAGTAAATATAATGGGGTATACGATAAAAGTCTATAAAAGCATAGAGAAGGTGAAGAGGGAATGATTTTTCACCACTTATAAGAACCAGAGGAAATGGAATGAAATTATCAAGCAGTATGTTTAAGACAATTTTTTTTTTTCCCCACACATTGCATTATTAAAATGTGTAACACACTAGCAAAAGATATTCTTGAGACCAAAATACATGGTCAGTAAAACTCCCCTCTTTGTTGAGCACCTCAGTAGTTCAGATCTCACATGTTTTATACCTAATTGCCAGAAATTGAGGGGGAAGGGGGTTTAAGCGGGTAATGGGACAGTAACCACTGTCAGTATATAAAATTATATTAAAAAACTTCCTATTCTTAAGGGTAAAAAAATTACTTATTGTTACAGGCAAGAAGTGGAATTCATTGCTTTGCACCCACAAAGCCTCAGTCATGTACCCTACATCCACACCACTTACCTGTCAATAACTATTTAAGCTATGGTTAGTCTGCAGGAATTAGTTCAGGTCACATGCCAGTGACCACTCTAGTATCTCCAACTAGTGATTAAAATACTACATTTCAAAGACCACTGCAAACTTTCTAGTATAACTTTTTTTGTCACATGAAATGGGAATACACAAGGTGTATCATCCACAGCATGACTAATCTGGCTCAAAGAATTCAGGAAAAGTAGTTGTGGTATGAAAGGTGGCAGTACTGGAGGGGAACTGTTATATCCTGGCTATTTTAATTGAACGGAGATCATAGATAAACTGTCTATGAAAGTGAAGTTGATCTTTTAAAATGTGATAAATGACACAAGAAGCTCAAGAAAGGAAAATCAATAATGATGAATCTTTAAACATTGTATACATAAGCCTGCATACATGCTAACAGTGTGGGGTAACCTGCCTGGCCAGATTTTCATGTATCTGGCAAAACACACTCTCAAGAAGAGAGGGTCCTTTGAGAGAAATTTTGAAACTGATTATTTCAAGACTGTACCATATACACAAATTACTAGTAGATTTTCAAAGCTTGCCCAGTTATATCTTCAAGTTCTCTGCATTGTCAGTTTCTCACATGTAACTTTATAACATAGGAAAACAAAACTACAGTGTTGCTAATCCAGGAACATTGATACAATTTACAAGCTCTTATATTAAAACCGTTTCAAAAAGGAAAGTAAAAATATAGAGTGAAAGCAATCAAATTTAGGAAATACTATTGTTCCTACACTGTAATTCATGGATAGCACACTCACTTTAATTGTGTGATTAAAAAAAATTTGTCACATATGCTTCAGCACAGAGAGTACAATAACAAAGCACAAGGTACATATTTTTGAGGGTGTTTAGTGTCTTAGCAGATCAGAAGAACAATTGGTAGAAAGGCCTTCTGAACCCTGCTTTGCTGGGATAAATCATGGCAAATCATTCTAAGGACAGGACATGAAAAAACTAATTGGTCAGGAAGTAAAAAGAAGAGAAAGATGAAGTTAGAAAATTGACAGGGTTTGTGTGTGTTGTCCCGTCCCATGTCCATCTGCCCCCCCTCCCCTCCAAGAGAGCTGCCAGACATCTAAAGGAAACTACTGATCATCATTTTTGTTAGTTCTCATGATTTGAGCAAGACTTAAATCAGGAAGACTGTTCCCACAACCTCCTCAAGCCAAACTGAGTCCCATGAAAACAGTTTTTAACACACTTAAAAAAAAAAAAAGGAAAAAGGAAAAGAATTTCTTAACCTTTTTTCTTTTTTTTCCTAGAAAGCAATTGTACAGTTCTCCACTAAAATTCAACAATGTCAAACTGACAGAAAAAGTCCAAAGAGACCTTAACATATTGCAAAGCTCTTACAAGCTCAGGCAGAGTGAGCAGTATAGTTATAGGAGACAGTACCTGTTCCTTCTGTAGCAAGAAGGTGTGTTCTATTTCCTGTGGTCTGTTGTCCAGAACTGTAAGACAGCGTCCTATAATGGTTATCAGAATCATGCTTTCAAAGAAGTAATTTCATGAGCTCTCTTAATTTGTCTGGATAGTCAGACTATAGCTCATAGTAATGCTGTGATTAACTTCAATGCAGGAGTTTTGAACAAATGGCAGGAAAGTAACAATTGGCTCCACAGCTGTTTGCAACCTGATCAGAAGGATACTGTTCACCACATACTGACTGAGAAAAAACAAAGTTCTCTGTATTTTTTCATTATTCCTCCCCTGTCCCCAGTTAAAAACATGAAGAATACAAATGTTTCTCACTAATCACTATAGCACATTTGTAACATTTATATATTTAATTTTTTAAAATAAAAATTTATTCATCTTAATAACCCTATCAATTCATGTTCTGCGTGATTTTCAGTTCCCCACTAACAGAAAAAACAGCTTCGGAAGCAGACTGAGCCAATGCTTACAATAACTGCTTTTCTGATACTCTGCGGCAAAGTACTGCCATTTTATTGCAGTCAGATGTTGTGGAGTACGCTGCACTACAATAACAGAACACAATTATTTCCCTATTATATTTAATAATTTGAGTACGTCAAAGCAAAATGCTCACTGCTCGCACCAATCAGCAGCAGTAAATCTCAGTAAAACCAGTTTAATCTGGACTGCTGTTTTGTATTAAAAAATGTTATTTTTTAATATATAAATGGTGAAGCCTTTTGGTTGGTTGGTTTTTGTGCAGTTGATTTAATTTTATGTTGCATTGCAGAAATTCTGAGGCATAGGAGCAGAGTGGAACATAGCTGAGATGATGGACACATATTTCTTTTTTGAATGAGTGACTTTCGGTAAGACTAGACCACTGCTATCCCAATGACATATAGGATGGACACATGTGACTCATCAAATGCCAACCAGGAACCTCATCTATGCAAAGCTGTCAATAGCCTCCTGAGCACAGCCAAGGTTTCTGACAATTGCTTTGTGATTACACTTTCATAACTTGGCTCAGATGACAGAAACTGCCCAGCATTCATACTGCTGAAAACATTGGCAGGTATCAGTTATGCATGATCAGTTATGCGTGATCAGTTATTCGTGATCCCAGGACACCACCTAGATTTTCCCAGATTGGCTCACTGGTAAACACACACAGGAACAGCAATATACTACTACAAGCAAACAAAAGCAGTTAGGTTCATGGTCTGTTGCTTGCTGTCCTAGGGCAAATAACCTGTCACCACCACTTTTCTTACATCATTATCCTTACATTGCCAATCTCTGCACAGTAGCTGAACACACAAATAGTGCTTCACTGAGCCTCTGGAACTCCTATACTCCAGAAAAAACTCTTCAGAATTGTCTGACTTAATTCTTTGCTTCCCTGTTGCTTAACTCCTTAACTTCTTCCATTCAATGTCAAACACTGTTTGAACACAAAAGCCAAACCTATTTGCCTATATGACTTAAAATGAATATTCACCATTCTGGTTAGATTCTAATGATTGACATGATTATAGCTCCCAGCAATGAGTTTCCCACACAGCCTGAAAAATCTGAAAAGAGCAGCAGCAAAATTAATGGAAGCCAGGAATGGAATAATGGAAGCTTGTTAGTTACTTAGACCCCAGAGACCTTGAATTCCACAGTTCCTGGTTGGCATCATGCACTGAATCATAGAAACACCTAGAGAGAACAAAATCGATGATGAAGTACACTGCATCATTCAATACCTGCTCTGACTACTAAGCAGTTAATTCAAATCAGTGCAGAGTTTTTAGGATGTAACACATAAGCAAAGTATCTAAAGCCAAAATAATAAAGTACTGGATATAATAAAGCACACACATTTCAGTGTGATAGTGTTAAATCACTATATCTGGAACAAGTAAACTCTACTACCCTGAACACTGGGATAACCTCAGAGATAGCAGGAGAAAGGCTGTCACACACGATAGTTTTTAACCATAGCTTGAAGAATAAATAGCCAGAGTCATGGCATATCTGGTTCTCAGTGCCCAGAAGGATACTAACTGGTCAAAAACATTTGTTTAAGCAAACAGATACATATCTAATAAAGGCAAACAGAGGGCCCCCTAACTTACTAATGGAACAACTAATGCGTGGGTGGCTGCTCTTAGAGAAGATGGAGCTGTACATTTGTATTGCTTTTTCAGTGGCTATACATACATGCTTTTCTTGAGTCCAGTTGCATGCTGATGCAGACTCTGGCATGCAGCTTGGAAAAAGAAAAAAGAAAGCTCATTTTGGCAACAGGAGGCCTTCCTGAAAGCACAGTAACTGAACTCTGACACTACTCAGCTTCTCTGAATCAACAGAGGCCATTCAACTTGGCATCTGCACAGCAAAGCTAATCATATTCAGTGTTTAAACTTTGGGGTAGACAGCGACATGAATTAGAAATCTGAATTCTTAGCAAGTAGAATAGCAAAGCATTAGTAAGTTTTTAAAAGCCAAAACTTTCCGAGGATCCCTTAGATGAGAAAAGACTGAGATGTTTGCTTTGGAGTTTTAACTCTCCGCCCAGTAGACATACATTCTTCCATTAGTTGTCAAAACAAATACATTGCTGTCCTAACACCTCCAGTATTTAAAGTTTACTTTGCTTTGTGAATCAATTATTAAAACTTCTCTCTCATGAAAGACACTTCCTTTTCAGCATTTATTCCTCATTTATAGCACTATAAATGAACTATTTTATAAAACAAGCAGTATTTCCAATAAGGCAAATTAGCTGAGATAGGTAAATCACTGAAACTCACTGACAAGTGGGTTTATGAATAATTAAGTAGCTGATATACAGCTGTATTACCATGAGCCTCTTATTCAGACTGCCATATTTCTCAGCATGACACAGGCAAGACTTTGTTTCTGTAGTATAAAGAGACTCTTAATTAAATCTTCATTCTTCAGTGTACCAAGATTCAGCCTTCTTTATAGGAGCTCAGATTATTATATTTAATGCTGAAAAATGGTAATTTTCTGCTTAAATTCACCAGATTGCTGATGGGATTTTGTTACAATTCTTTCTTGTTTCCAATTGCTTTAAAAGAAAGTGCTACACATTCTTTATGTAGAAATTAATTGCCCTACTCCAGTATTCAAAGTAATCATCTGAATATTATAATTCTTGAAAAATTTCCATTTTAACATATTGTTAGTATGTTGGAATGATCTTAACCTGCAGTCATAAAATTTCACGTAATTGCCCATGTCTTAATGACCTCAGGCTTTGAATACAATCATTGGTCTTTGCACACTGCCTGTCACTTTTAGTGCTTGAGTATTGACATGGTATCTCTTTTAGGTTCTTTGCAGCCTTTTAATGACTATACCAATTAATAATGCATCATTCTCTCTCCTCTAGCTAATTTTAATTGCTGTAATTTATGTCCCTAGACAATTCTTGCACTACAGATGTAATCTATACCACCGTGACTGAGTTAGAAGATCACACTCTCAAGGTCCCTAGCAGATAAACAACACAATTTCAAGTTCATAGACATCATCTACAATTGACATCAATCACTGTTCAAGGAAACAAGTCATGACATTACAGGTAACAAACAGCTCATTTTCATGTTCTGGAGCAGAGCGGACTTCACCAGCAGGGCTTTGACAATTAATTACAGCTTCACAGACAGTGCTTTATGAAGATACTCAGATACATTGAAAGGGCAAAATCCACCTAAAATCAGCAGTTCTTCAACTGAGCAAGGCCTATACTGCTACACAGATATTCTCAGAAATATTTAACACCTTTGAGGTAGTATTATATTGTGGCATAAACACACTAGTTACTCACCTACAGCCTGAGACAATGCATAAGACAAACCAGATTTTATTAAAACATGTTTGCAAAGCTCACCAGTACAAACAAAATCATGCAGGGGGGAAATAAATAAATAAATAAATAGATGTTTATAACTAATCTCTACACAGCTCTACAGACAGCCCAAACTGAAGGGTATAACCATGAATTGTGTTACATATTGTATTTTTCAGTTCATCCCCTTGCCAGTATTATGGATGCTTCACAAATCATATTGCAGTGTTTCACTTAGTATACCTTACTTTGATCCACAGCCCTGTAAAATTCAGTCTCTGTTTTTTTACTGTCATCTCTTATTACCTTCAATCCACCTCGTCAAAACCATAAAGCTCCTTGTGCCAGTTGATTCTGCTTGTCTTCCAAAGGACACAGAACTATTAAGACAGCCTACAACCTGTATCTAGATGCATTTAACTATGCACAGTATAATCCACTCCATCTGGTAGTGTTTCCCACTGTACTAGAACATTTTCCATTCCTCAGTGAATCAAAATCCATTAAAAATAATACAAATGTCAGTTTTGGACAAGATCATATTTACCCCTTTCCAAAGATGAAAAGTCCAACACCAACAAGGTTAGAAATCCATGAAAAGAACGTCAAATGGCTAATTTGCCTACTGTCTAAGTAGCAAACTGTTTACACTAGTTATAACGTATTTGGAGTTCACCAAAACATAATGCAGATTACTTGAAAAGTATTCAACCCTGCCTGGGTTCAGTGTTGTAACTGAATGGGACTAAAGATTCAGAACATAATTTGGTATTTGTGTTATTGATATAAGTACTATATTTCATAGGGTACAAAAACATTGAAATGACTGCCCTCAAGCACAGCAATAACCATAATTCTTACACAACAAATATGCACCTGTTAAACAATCAAATAAATTTACTTGTAATGCAGACAATGTAATTTGTTCCAGTCATCTTTAGTTGATCCTTTCCCTTTAAACACAGCGTTGTTTTTAATATATGAGATCACTAAACAAAAGATAGCATAAAGAGCAAAACTTACTGTGGCTTGCAATGCATCTATCATCATTCAACTTCCAAGTGCCTACTAATGAATCTTTGAAATAGTACACATCTTTAACTAGCCTCTAGTGAACTATATTCTTATATGCTCTCCTCAGAACTCATCTAAAATGCTCCATAAATTTACTGGCACAGAGCCAACATGGCACATTTCTTTAACCTGTTTCCTTTCTTCTATTAGAACTGAGGCACTCATTTGCTGTTAATTACTTCTAATAGCCAGAAAGGTGAAAGGGTGATAGAAACAGACAGGTAGGGTGGAACAGAGTGGGAGACTCTACCAGATATCAGTCCTTTAACTATACCTGCATACCTCCCTCTGGAACCTGAAAGTAAACGTAGAAGCCTTCAGTTGCTGAGGCCCCTTTCTGTTGGCAAAAAGCTATTTAGGTTGCTCGCAAGATGCACCTCAGTGCTTTCACGCAGCTGGCTCATATGCAGAGGATAACAAGCTGTTACGACAGCACTTACTCCGCTCATCAAGTAGTACACAATGGCATGAAGCTGAAGGTTGCCATCACTCTTCTCACAGACTGGACTGCAGTAGTCTTCCACATGACAGCAAAAGCAAACAAAACAAAACCAAAAAATCTGAAGCAGTAACCAAACAACCCTCCACTACAAAAAGCATGTTTAACCGTAAATAATTACATGAACATTTAACTGTTAATGCCTTCTGTTGAATGTCTGAGAAATTACTTAACGCAAGGCTTTTCCACAGTTGATAGCTTAGATTACAATGGCCACCATTTCCTGGGTGTTTAACTATCTCAGAAACATCGTACATGCTAAATGGCAAATGCAGCCAGCGATGCGCTTATGACAATTACACTGTAAAATGCTATAAAAATGCCAAGTCATCTAGATAAATCAATCACCCAAATTCCTAAGCTAATCACTAAATTTTAATCTAAATTGTGTCGGACCTATCTTCCCCTTGTCTGAAAAGGTGGCAGTAACGATACCTGATTTGAAATTACTCTAATAATCACAAAGTATTAAGATATTATGTTGACAGTCACTGTAAAAGAACACAAGTAGTTAATAAGTCTGCATTCAGGTTCAGTATTGTATAGTGCCTGATAGGCCAGGCATCCGGACAGTAAAAAGAAAGCGATGCAGTTATCTGGTGCAGTAAGCTCCATCTGTCCTGCATACTGAACAAGGGAAAACAAAACAAACATTTATGACCTGGTCACATACAATGATAATATACTTGTGCATGGGACCAAACTATAAGAACACTTGAGTGCGCAACTTTACAGGCATAAAATTAACTTCAAAAGGGGGTGGGTGCATGTTTAAGTATTTAACTACAGCCAAACCTCAGCTGTTAAAACAGTTGTGAAGCTCATTCACAATCAAATTCAAAATTGCAACTGCCACATAAAGACATTCATATCTCTTTCATCAACCTCTCCCCAGTGCCAATCAGTTTTCACTCCCCCACTCCTTTGAGTTTAATTTTCCAGTAAGCAGAGACGAGGTTGCAGCTTTTGAGGACCACACATTCTGCTTGTAACACAGTCAAGGAGCATACACAAATATAATCAAATTGAATCTGTGTGTGCAAAAGCAGCACATCTCTCCATGAGTAACTCTTACTAGCAACATTACTGGCTGCAGAAAAATCAAGGATGGAAGCCAAATGTACCACCGCTTTCCATTAAAATGGGACACAAAGCCAGATTCCTAGGACAGTGGAGGAAATAATCATAATAAAGATGTAGTTCTACTGAAAGCCACACACAATAGCAAGGTCAGCAGAGTGGTGTCTCTCTGTGACTTAGAATTAAGCTTATAATAGGTTTCTCTGGCAGCTCACATGCTAACTGCTAAGCAATTTTTTCTTCCTCTCTTGCTGTGTCATACCAGGAACAGTAATAAGTATGTCAACCAAAGAAAATGCCTAACACTGCTTTATATAAGAAAAAAAGCCCCAAACCTAAAAAGCCCCTTAAATCTGCTTTGTTGTATTTCTTTAACTTCTGAAGGACTGAGCATAGCCTCTACATTACTGCCAAAAGCCTGAATTCTAGCAAAGCTAAATCCTACATGCTCCAAATTCCCAAGATTGGAACAGCTATAAAGAAGTATGCAGCCACTACAACTGGCAGCTGCTGGTGTTGTAAATAATTTTATTTTAATTAGAGAGCTTTTGTAGTGTTTCTTATTATCTATATACTTAAGTACAATTAGACTCAAAGGCTGTGCAATTACTTCCTTGGTCTACAACATAACAAGCTGTGCAAAATAGCCACAGTGAAAAATAAAAGTCTTGGAAAGGTGAAGTTTGCTCATCTTTATTCCACTTCTTGCAGTGAAGAAAGTCCAAATTCCCTAATATTAATGACTGGCTGCATTTCAATTTGGGTGTATTTTGTCCTTCATAGATATATGCTACTATGAAGTGAAATAATAAAAAAGAAATTAAACTTTAAAAAATAATAATAAAAAAGTTATTGGAATCATTTTGGAAGTACAGACCAACATCTCTTCAGCTTCATTGAAAAGAAGGGACAGAAAAACATACTGAGCAGTTCATCTAGTTACTTCTTAATAAGAAAGCTTCCTCTCCTCCTTCTGTGGGGACTATCAATCACAGAACACTTTGAGACATGAAAAAATGGGTGGCCAAATCTTTAGACTGGTAACGGCACAACTCCCCAAGGCAGTTACTTCCACGCATTGTTGGTTACTACCCTCTACCTCCTTACATGCATTTACCCTGCACCATGTTCTTTTACATTAGCATCACAATAAAGTACTAGGTCCTCACTTAAAACTGTAATTGAAAAATAACAGGGCCAAGAGTGGAAAGCGAGGGTGAAGGGCAGAAAGAGAAAACATACCAAACTGAATTTTAGAGTATTCAGAAAGCAATGAGAAGGGAGTGACAAAGACAAAAGAGAGATCTCAAAATGCAAGAGTGAGAAATCAAGCAGTACAGAAGAGAGGGAATATGAACAGCTTGTCTAAACAGAAACATCAGAGGTAATTAGGAAAAAAGCAGCACAGATGTTTGCTTCCCTGCTCCAATAAAAGGTAAATGAACTGATCTTTAAATAGGACATGCTTTAAAAATTCCAACCTGGCCAAGAGCTCAGCTGTAGTATTAATTACACTGATCTGTCATCTGAATTTATTGTGAAGACCAGTGTTTAGAACCAATGTACTGCAACAATCTTATTCATAATAGTCATTCTTGTAACATCCTTCCATGAGTCGGATATCTAACAGCAAGGCTACCTCCCAGAGTGAGGTACGTAAGAAGAAAAGTATCTAGTGCAAAAAGTGAAGATCAGAGAAGAGAAAGATGGACTATATTTCCATTACTTTGTGCTGGTACATACTACCAGACTCTCATAGTCTTGGTTTCAGATTTGGACCACAGGTCTTAAACTGAAGAGGGACAGATAATTGTCTGAAAGTACATGAAAAAGAGTCACTATTCCATGTAGAATACTGGACGCTGGACAGATCACCTTCAGTATCAGGCAAATGTGACATGGTTAAAAAATTGTATTTTAGCAGATTATTTTAGCAACTTAGAACATTGGAACCAAAAACCTGACAGTTTCATAGAGTTTGGAGTGTATTTTAGTACTACTTGATTGAGAAGCCACAGTATCAATGAGCTATATTCAAAATTTTAAATCCCTCCTGCCCACATCAGATCATCAATTGTCAGAAATCAATACATCTACTGAGCTTAATACAACTACACGGATTTAAAGTAATGCTTACTTTTTCCAAGTTTTCTCAGAAAAGCAGCACTTTCTGATTAAAATACTTGCTTTCCATTATTTGACAAAAGAGATTTCCTGGAAACTGAAATTAAATTATGTTTTGCATACAAAAAAGGAAACTTTGAGCTCTATTCCTCAGGCAAAACTACTCATCAGTAAATAAACTTTGAACATGTCTACAAATGTCCTCATGGAATATATGAGTGAATTTTAAGTGCCACAGAGACTAGGCAATTAACATAGTACAAGAAGGTTTTACACTCACAAGGTCAGCAATTGGTCTTCTATAGAGGAACAATGAGGTAAGTAATCAAGCTTTCCAGTATCAGCAGCTGTAAAATATTACCATGAACAAATTGGTAAGCAATTCAGTAGTGTGCACAATTTTGCTTTTATTTACATATAAAACTAAAGCAGTACATTCATTAAAATTAGACTTTAGAAACTCATAGGAAATACCTTAATCTGAGGTTTCCTCCAAAGAGACAGCATAACAGCATTGCTATATTCCCCCTTCTAAGGTACTGATTTATTCAGGACATGAAAAACTGTACCCATTAAGCTACTAACAGCACTCTGTACAACACCTGTGGGAAGGACTTCCATGCAACCATTAACTAGCATTAAGTAAATACTGATATGACCGATTTCTTTGGGCAAAGCATCAGGCAAAGATGAAAACACCACTATCAAAGAAACCACACCATTTTGCACAACTATCCATAAGCAGTCTTTTATTTCCCTGTTGTAGAATTAGTTCTAGAAAATGCTGGTCCTAACTTTGGCCTCTCAGGCATTCTTTTTTCCTTCAAAACACAGAAATGTTTGGGGTTTTTTTTCCTGGTGTACAGTATTAGCTAGTTTCCTGCCACTCTTCCCACATACAGCTGTCCTACCAGGACTGATATGCTACTCTGCTCACTTCCAAGTTCTTCTACCACTGATGTTGAATGGGCATTGTATTTAGTACTGATGGTACTTAGGGATTCCAAAAAGAATTCAAATCTTGCTAAACTTGTTATTACTAACAGAAGTTGAAAAAGAAAGATTCTTCGCCAGGACAGTCTGCAGTCTCTGTTGTGCATTCTTGCAGGCTGCGACACTGAGAGATGCCAACAGCACAATTTCCTCGAGTCAAGAAGTCCGCTCCTAACACATTTTGTATTCCTTATGACTCTTTCCTATTAGGATAACCTCCAGATCTGGTATGGAGGTAGAATTTTCAATCTCTACTGTTATAGACAAAAATACAGGGAGTTATTTCTGATGATACTAGTTATAGCGTTGCATGCATAAACCTGAGGAACGCAGAAACAGGCCCCACTAGGGCACTGCAGCATCAATAGTGCCAGTGGAGCAAATGTATTGGTATATACAGACACTGCCATTTTCGCTAATTTTCAGACAGCCTTAATTTACAGAAGTGCTGAAGACTCAAACCTGCAGATCGGGGAAGTAGAGCTATAAATAGTCAGCACAACAGAAAATCCTAGATCATTAAAACCCTGTTCAAAGCAGCAACTGTGATTCATATTATTCACCTGCTGTGGTTTTGCTTTTAAGTCTAAATCAAGTAATGATAAGAATAGGTTACTCCTGTGAAGAGGAAGATTTAAATTTTTTTAATAACAAGTATTAAGAAAAGTCTAAAAAGTTACCATTCAGCTAATATTATTCATTTGCACACCAGAAGCAACAGCTTCATGTCAGACAAAATATGCTGCTTGAAGGGACAGAAACTTAAAAATTGGTACCGTGTCAAGAAATCGAAGCATTACAAAAACAGTTTACTATGATAGAAATCCCAGCTATCCAGATGTCTTGAAGCTTGCACCATAAACTTAGGACTTTTAACCAAAGTTTACTTCATATAAGTCAATGGGTAGATGTACAAGTGGCGACCAGCAATGAGTAGTGTTCCTCAGGGGTCAGTATTGGGATCGGTGCTGTTCAACATCTTTGTTGGTGACATGGACAGTGGGATCAAGTGCAAGTCTGCCAATGACACCAAGCTGTGTGGTGCGGCTGACACACTAGAGGGAAGGGATACCATCCAGAGAGGTGAGCCTGCGCCAACCTCATTAAGTTCAATAAGNTAGGACAAGGGGTAATGGCTTCAAACTGAAAGAGGGTAGATTTAGATTAGATTATCAGGACGAAATTTTTCACTATGAGGGTGGTGAGACACTGGAACAGGTTGCCCAGGGAAGCTGTGGAGGCCCCATCCCTGGAAGTGTTCAAGGCCAGGTTGGATGGGGCTCTGAGCAACCTGGTCAAGTTGGAGGTGTCCTTGCCCACGACAGGGGGGCTGGAACTAGATGATCTTTAAGGTCCCTTCCAAGCCAAACCCTTTTATGATTCTATACATGATTTCTTTAAACAAAGTTGACTATGTATAAATCTCTTCACTGTAGTCACTCTAGTGTCTATTACAACAGACATGAAATGTAAGCATTGTTTTTTTTCCTGAAAAAGAGGTGCAACTACAGACAGTGAATACAGTTATTTAACTACTTTCTACTCGAAAGTGATACTTTGCAGTTAAGTACATTATGCATTTGTTAGGGAGCGTCAATCACTTTCAGAAAGAGTACCGAAAGCGTTTGCCATGAATAATGGACACATTTTCCGATACATATTGCATTATTTTATAGAAAATCATCAGTTCTCCTTTAAGCTCCTGGCTACTGCAGATCTTTTAATACCTTCTAAAAAATATTGGAACCAAGCCATAGTAACCTCTTCACACTTCAAGCTGTTCACGTATCCTATTTCATGGCTCATTCAAAAGGAAGATTAGAAGGACTTTTTCCATTTCATATATTAAATGATTTAATTCACAAGGGATTCATGTCAACATAAGAATCCAAAAATAGCATGCTTCCTGTATAAATCGTATTTTTTCATCCCGACTAAGCCAAGTTGCACCTGCACAGTCACCCACTGCCACTGCTGCTCTGTGTTTCAAAGCATAAACTCTAGAAGTAAGGAACTACTCAGCCTGGATCTTTAAACTCAACTCCTGTTTTCTAATAAAATAAGAAATACATGATTACCTCATTTTATTATGTCATTAATAATAATGTGTCTATGGAAAGAAGAAAAACCTCAGAAAAATATTAATTTATGAAGAACTTGGATCTTAAAATAACCTAATGAATTTGCAGTTGTGTTCTTTCAGTAAGGACTGAAATAAATGTCTACCACATCTTCTGCAGAAACCAATACCAACTATTTCAGTGAAGACTCAAGTGTTTCGGGGGAAAAAAAATTGTAATACTCAAAATTTTGTTGCGCTTTGCTGCAATTTGTCCTATCCTAGTCACAAATCCCAGAGGACCCTAAATAAGTAAGATGTCTGACACCCACTTTGTCTCCCAAAAGCAGTTCTTTCTAGAGTGTATGACCACAGCATTATACTGATAAATTTGTTACCTCGTGTCTTAACAAGATCACAAATTGAACCAGCATAACTGAAAACCCTAAATAATGTTCTAAGTAACTTTACTCAGCAAAGGAAGATGTAAACAGTTTACAGCCAAATTCCAGTTTCCACACTACTTGTACTCTTAGTATGTGTATTTACAGCTTTTTATGAGCAATATGGTAAACTGTACCCAGCTATTGTCCTGCAGTATTACAAAATATATAATACATTGATTAACCCATAAATTCTATTGACAATTTTCATCCAGCAGTAATGTACGTTCACTATTTACACAGCTGTTACGATAGTAAATCATCGCACGAGGCAAATACAAGATACTGCATTAGATTCAGATAGTCTGCTGCAGAATTGTCCCAAGAGAAAAGCAAAGAACAAACCTGTGCTTCCTGAGACTCATCATTCCCTTGTCAGCAAGCATGTGACAGACTTCATAGCAATATGTGCATTTCACCCTCCTATAGTGCTGGTTCTAATAGAGGATGACAACTTACTAGTTCTGTCAGCTAGGGTTTGGGGTTTTTTTGTTGTTGTTTGGGTTTTTTTGTTTGTTTGGTTTTTCTCTCAACAGCAAAAATGTCTTAGGAGGAGCTAAGTGATATGTCTACTTGGTTGGTACAATATGCTACATCTGACTGGTTTGATGTATCCAGCCAGCCATGCAGTCCAGTAATACGCTAGTTTCAGAAATGCAAGCACAATGAGTATGCTAATGCATCACCAAACACAATTAACGAGCCCTGAATCTGAGCAGGGCTAATTAATCCAACTGCAAACTTTTCACACCTGATGACTGTGTGCTCATAATTTTCTCTACAGAGGCAAGGGGAAGATTGAGCTGGAACTTTTCAAAAGTTGCTGAGAACTTAGAACTGTGGCTGAAGTCAGTGTCTTTGCAGTGTTGAAAAGGCTGCATGAGAGTAAACTAACTCCAACTGAGCAGTCTTTCACCTGCCAAAGCAGCAGCAACAAAAATGCACAAAGGATACTTTTGACTTGTATCTTTGTCTCAATTCATCACTTGGAAAGCACAACTATAATCTTCTCCATTCAAAAGATGCACTAGAGAAATTATTAATTCTTGTGAAGTATTACAGTGCTATTTGATGGGAATAATGAAAAATTTCTACAATTTTCTGTATTAAGTAACCTGCTCGGACTGTATGCAGTAATTTCTATTCTGGTACTTCTCAGCTCTTCAGTGATGGATTCTGCAACACTGCAAGGGAATTGTTCTAATGTGTTAGTGGCAAAGCTCACTGAAATAAAACTTTAAGCACTTTGGGGTAGGTTGTGCTAAAAGTCCTAAGAACAAAGTAAGAATCTCATTTTTAGCAGTGATGCTGGCAAACAGAACTCATACCGCTTGAAAATATATTCTGCGCTGACTTTGATATATCATGTTTGCTTTTCAGAACATTGAAAAGTCACCAGTTTTAGAAATACATTTCATTTAAAAATTACCAGGCATGATGAAGGTCATGGTATTTTAAGCATAAGCAGTCTGATAAACTTATTTTCCATCGTCTTGCCCTACACCTACACCTTGAAATTTCTTGGAGCATGGAGCAGCTCACAGTCAGTGTTTGTTTACATGGAAGAATAATGTGCCCAAGAAAAAAGGGCTGAAAGTTTTACACCTTGACAGTGAAAATACTAGTTCATTAATTTGATAATAAAAGCACGGTTGCACTAATGTCAGACTAGAGTTTAAGTCCAACAGTAAGCACCTATTGCATGATGCTGAGGTAAACACTCTAAGTAAATTAGGATCCCTTCCATATCCTGAGAGAACTGGGCTTGGTACAAGAAGCAATTTCTTTTTTAGTCATAAGCAAAGAAGCCTTGGCTATCACTTACTTATTTTAAAATTTACGAGCCTTCAGAAGCCTGAGTAACTTTTGCATAGATTCACGAAGCATTTTGAGTTTCTGCACACTTTGCAAACAGGGCTAGCACAAAGTAAATCATATTGCTATAACTCTGGATTCCAAATTTCAAATCCAGAAGAGATTGAAAAGGTAACATGCAAAACTGTCCAGTAGCAGAGTAATCAAGTAGCAGAGGTCAGCCTTCATCCCTCACAAGATGACATTTTGGAAGTAGAGAACAGCACATAGGTAGAGAAACCCCCTGCTTTCCCAGAAATACAATAAAACCAAATGCATTTGTTTACAGTTACTCATAGATTCTTACAAACCTGTTGAGCTGCATTTTTATGGGGCAATTATAAATCTTTCATCTTCCTTTCTCCTAGAACATTCTCAAGCCTATCATTAGTCCCTCAGCATCACAAGAAAAGCTAAGATACCTCAGAGGATCAAGAATATGACTCAGAGTTAGAATGACACAATGTTTGTAGTTGTCTCAATGCATGGCTATGGTATCATTTCAGCATCAAGAGGGATGGCATTGTAAACTGGCAAGATTAATATAATGTCCTGCTTCTTAGAGATTTGATGGCTCTATTTGCAAAATCCAAGATTCCCAAAAGTTCCCTTTGAATTACTGCTAAAATGGAATATGACATAGCTCATTTGTGTGCTACGTTATACTCAAGAAGAGAGTACGTGAGCTTTGCCACCATTTTCTCAGTTTTTATTACCTGTAGACTCTTCAGGGTCAAAAGGCTTATTACTCTTATTATGGAGCTCCAGAGCAGCACCATCAGCACTGAACCATAATACAGTATCTGAAAGGCTAAAGGCAAACAAAACCAGGTGGCTCTGCATATTTTCTTTCTTTCTTTCTTTCCTCGTGATGTGTGTTCTTAACTTATACACATAACTCATGTCTCAATTCAGGGATAAGCATGGCTTTCCAAGTAGAACTTCCTCCTACAATAGATATTATTTCCAAACCTTTCAAGTACAGAAACCTAAAGATATGGACATGATATCTGAATTACAATGTTTAGAATACTTTGTAGGAAGTACGTTTAGTCTTAAGTCTTGAAATTCTAGATTCCCTATAAATGTACACATAAGGAGACTTAGAAAACAAAGAGGTGTACAAACTTCACATCAGGAGAAACACTCACTTAAGGAATGAAGAAGAAGTATCTTGTGTGGAATTTCAAAATTACTATGAATTATCAAATCCATGTCCAAAACACCTGAGGAATACAGTGCATAACATGTACGCAAACTTTGACTCGGCATTGTACATTGAAGAAAACAATTCAGAAGTGAAAAACTAAGAAGAGTAGCCATTTTTCCTTTTTGATGTTTTATTTCCAAGTAAGACTATCTGGTCATCCCTGCAGCTGAGTCATCTCTGATAAAAGCAAATATTGCACATGATCCATGAGAGCTAAGTTTGTAGATAAGACCAGTGATGTGTGGTACAAACAGAAACTGCAGCTGGGACAAGATGTAAAAGGATAGTCTTAGATTAATAACTGTTTTGAGGAAAGAAAAAAACATAGCTAAGAAAATTGCACGCAATCTATTGTACACAAGCAAAGGAAGCTAATTCATTCCAGCAGAAAACAAGAACTTTTCCTAGTGATAATTTAGAATTAGATACAAACGAAAAGGTTATTAACTAAATTTTTGTGTTCTTTAAAATATAGAAATTAAACAGTTAACAGCTTAAAAAATTAAACAGTTCATAATAAAACCAAAGTTTCCTGTGATCTTTATTCTCCAACAATATTCTTTATCACAGGATAAGGTCAGATCTGAAGACAGCAACTATTAACATTCAAAGAGTGTTAATGCAATTAAGTTCAGTTCTAAATATCCTCTTGTTTCATGAGTCTTTAAAGAGCTGCTTTCTTTTGCATCTTTGAAGATGTATAAAAAGGTGCTTTTGTATTAAAGTGAAATTTTCCATCTAAGGTTTTAGGCTGTACTTCCAAAAGTTACAGAAGACACATCACAGCCTGTGAACAGAACTCAAGCCTGTCATCCATTGATCACAACTAGTATCAATTCATAAACTGAAAAAAGAATTTTGATAAGAAAGCTGAATAACAATGCGTCTAATAACGGAGACTGGAGAAAGTATCACATAAAAGCTGTATTATTTAAACCATTAAATGCAAAAGAAGGTCAAATGCATTTGAAATGTACTAAGTGGGTACTCCAACACTTTGCTTAGCCAAAATGCGAACTATTTCTTGTCATTCCTTTCCTACCACTCTTTACATAGCTATCTTCAGGCATGTGGTAGGGGGAGAAAGCACCAGGTCTGTCACTATCTTCTTTCTGAGGTAGCACAGCTAGACTGTTGCTATAGGGGATTTTAAACATTAAAACTTCAAAAAGTTATCATAAGAATGAGTTACCCATGTGATTAACTGAAGTTGAACACACAAACTTCCCTATTCAAACCTGTTAGGCACCTCTTTCACAATGATCACATATAACCAGAAAATTACATTCTTCCACAATGATCTGTCCTTCTTGACTTTGAGGCAAGCCTTTGAACGTTTTACTTTTCACTCCCTCATGTATGTAGAAGCCATGCATTGTAGTACTAGCGTTATAAGTATTTCACTTTTTCTAACTTCAACGATAGTTACTAGAGCATTCCAAAATAAATTTCACTAGAACATCATTCAATTATTAGTTAGTTTTAATATTCTTTCTGTGAAGTTTCTTCCATCCCAGTTAAAAATTTTACTTACAAGCAGCCATTAAGAACATTGCATCTTTAAAAGTAGAAGGCCTAGTTTCATTAAATTTTTGGCATGAGAACAGCTATCAAACTTTTTTCCCTAGTGCCACAGTTACTATTCACATTTACATAAACGATGCAGACATCTTAAGTTATCAACATTCCAGCTCAACAATACAGTATGTTTGCAATTAATAAACCTAACTTACTTCTACTAGAGAGAAGTATCTCTGTTATCAAGGTGTCACCATCTATCTACAGTTTGATCGGGAAAGCGTTTATTAAGAAATCTTTACCAAGTCAGTCCATTAAAAATATGGATCCTGATATAAGGGATCTGCAGGTAAGTACTTAGCAGAATAGTTGCATAAACTGGGCGGAAATTTGTAAGATATATTCAAGAGTAAACACCATCTATGAGAAGATTTCTCTGGCAGTTTTTAATGTATCAATTTTTTTGGCTCAATTTTATTTAACATGCAGTTCCTCATGATTTCATTCTAAATGCTATTCTCAGTTCCACTTAATGAGGCAAAGAGAGATAAAAGGATGACAAAATTGAGGATGCACATTAGAATGTTTAGATTTTTTCACTATGATTCATTAATACCTTGTCTATAAGCAGAGTAAATTTGGAGCTTAGTCTCTTCTTCCTTTAGCACAGAAGTTTCAATTTCAGATTGTGACATCACTAACATCAGAAATATTTCAAGTATTCTGCAAACTGTCTAATAACACCAACAACTGCATGACAGCATGCAGCCTTAAGACCTATCACTTGTTCAAGATCATGTTGCTCAAAATTTGGCTATATTGCATCTCAGTCATCAGTACTGCAGATATTCTTGCTCGTGAACAGGATACGCTCCCATCTTAAGTGAAGGTAACTACAGGTGCAAAAGTTTTCCATTTTCACCCAGGGTTCTTGTCTGTGTTGTTTCTAAGGGTAACTTCTTATCATGTTCTTCATGATTTCATAAATTTTCAATACACAGAAGATCACTCTAAAATAACACTTAGATTGCATACCCACAGCATGCCAGAAGTATCAAAACCTTAGATTTCTACTTATGTAGAACAACCACTGATTTCTAGCACAACTGTACCAAGTGGTATGAGAAAGCCAATTAGTTGTATTACTAAGAGACAAAAAGCTTAAGAATTATTAAACAATTAACCAAGTATTAGAAAGCATGCTCGAACATGGCAGTAATTTAGAACTTAACTTACTCAGGGAAGTCCTACCTAGCTCATCAAGATAATGAATAGTATAGGTGATCAAATTTCAGGACTGGATTCCTAATGAGCATCCTTCTGCATAGAATCTTGAGGACAGAGGTTGTTTAAGGCTTTTAGTTGTTTTTTGAGTGTTGGAGTATAGTGTATTAAAATGTATACATATATATGCTTACATTTCTATTTAAATATGTATACATATATGTATACTTTTTCCCCCTGTATATATATGTGTGTCTATATATATAAATAAAAATAAAACCCACACACCCAAGTCTTCACCTATGGAGATTTTCAAGACCAGACTGGAAGAGCCCCAAGTAGATCACATAGCTGATCCTGCTTTGAGCAGGGTGCTTGACTAGATGATGTTCTGAGGTTCCTTCTAACCAGAATTTTCTTATGATTCGTATTAAATATCATCCTGCTTAAAGACATTTTCAAGTTCAAAATGTATTTAGAATAAGCACAGCTGTAGCAGCTGCAAAATACACAGACTATCATTAGTATCTGATGATGATACTATTTGACCATAGTATTGATTATGATCAAATAATCAAATGTGAAAACTATTACATTCATTACGAACAAGCATATTTATCCTCATTTTCTCAGAAGTCAAACTAGTCAAAAGAGCACAAAGAACAACACATGATTTACCATACTTGCTAAAAAAAATCTGATTGTAACGTACAGCACAGAGTAAGTTTTTAAAAAGGGGAAGAATAAAAGAAATTGAATGCCTATGTATTATCTGTGATTAAAATAACTAACTTTTTTTTTATCATTTACATAGTTACCAACCAAGCAAATTTCATTTTTGCTCATGTGAAAGACAAATGATAAAGAGTACTGTTATTTTTACAGGTATTATCTATTCCAGATAATGAACTTCCCAAATCTTTCTGCCAAAAAGGATAATTTGGATAAAATAACGTTAGGAATCTGATATTAAGAAGTGTGAGGACATATTCATTATACTGTATTAGCCTCCTTCTTTAGATGTCGAAGCTATGATAATGCATTCAGTGTACAGGAAACAGAATAAAGACAGGATTCTCCAGAAAGTAATTCAGGACCACTAATTTAGGAGCCAAATTTAAATAGAAGAAAAAGCATCATTCCAGCCTGGATATCTAATTTACCTGATGCAACTTTTACTACAAGAATATTCTTCGTGAAGTAATCATGCAGTCTGTGATTTCAATACCTAATAAATTGCTTAGATACCATTGTTAACTCTTACTGTGTCATTTTTGCTTCCTCAATGTTAGACTTCCACACCCTTACGTTTTACTGTAATCGTTTACTCCGATAGTCATTGATAGACCATAAAGTTACTGAATAGTGCACGTTGTTGTCATTTTTAAAACCAGAGTTCTTTGACGGTGCAAGCATCTTGATATTTGCAGCTCTTTATTTCTGACAGCTTGTTAAAATGCTAAAGCAGAATATTGTTTCACAATTCTCCCTCACCAATGGATTTATCAATATCTGACAGGAACATTTTAAAGACTTTCCAGCTCTTGTACGAGTGGTAGAGTGCCTAACTCCCTTTTGAAATTAACCTGGAAGCCATTTGCTAAGGTTTAATTTCACCATATCCTTTATTTTCTCAGTCAAGCTTTACAAGAGACAAGCATGTACCATTTTTGGTAGAGATGATTAAATCAGGCAAGAAGTTACCTGAAATGATTACTGATGAACTGAACCATGAACCCTTCACATACACTGATATGCAGTTTAGACACGTGGATAGTTTCATTAAGTATAAACCACAACAAGACTTTTGCCTAATGTGATCCTACCATAAACGCTAGCTGAATTAAGTCACAAGAAGAGTTATATCTAAAAAGAGGAAACTTCCTTTGCCATGGTAATTACAAGCAAAACAATGAGGTTAATTGCTTAACCAAAACAGTTAAGCAAACCAATAATGGTACTTTAAAGGGTACAAAACACTGGCAATCTCTTTACGAAAACAGTTTTTTGGTCGGGGTCACTGACTGCTGTATTTTCTCGTACTCTGTACTCCCCATCTGCCATATATATATACACTCTTATTAACAATCATGACAAAAGCCATGGATATTTTTAAGGAGAGGTAAATCCAGCCTTGCCCTCTGAAGTCCATGACAAGCTCATCAAGAGATAGGAACTGTAGGTTAACAGTCCACAAAAGTTTAGAAAACACTGGTCGAATACAGAGTGCTAACAAGCGTAAGAAACATCACTGAGGAAACACACTGAGGTTAGAGACTGATCAGACACTGAGAAAGGTGCTGCAGTAGCTATACATTAAAGTTTTCAGTCTACATTGCAGCTTTGCCTTCCTGGATTACTGTGGTAGTTCAGGATTATACCAGCAGTTTAGTCAAGAAGCAACACAATAATTCAGAATACTGGAGACCTTGAGTTTACCAAGAGTTAGGAACGAAACTTTTCAGACAGACAGTAAGTTCTTAGATTCTTATTGTCTATTTTGTAGTAGCAGTTGAAGGCAAAAAAGAGCAAGAGAACTCACAGTTCTTATGCTCCACCTATTAAGAGAAAGATTTTACTCTGAGCTTCTCATACACCAAAGAAATGGAGTCCAAGCGCAATACGAGGAATGCCCTCTCATTCACAAGGCTTCCTTCCATCAGCTCCTGTTTAGTCATCTTGCATACCTCAACAGTACTAAAGAACTTACTGCTGATTCATCGCTCGGGGAGTATGCTGAAATGGTTTGGCAGACACGTAGGTAGGCAGAGACATGGATCTTAATTTCTATCCCCCGACTGACAGAGCGCACAACAGTCCCTGAAAGAGGTGAAACCTCTTCTACTAAGCATGGGAAGAAAGACAAAAGGAAATATTTTTTAAAAATATTTCAAAGTATAAATGTATATGTAGATATACATACACACATGTACACCCCTCCAAACACACACTGTTCATATAAACACATGTGTGTGTGTGTGTGTCTATGCATATATAGTGTCCTGGTTTGAGGTTAAAGAGAGCATCTGTCTTTTGTTTAGTGGCCAGCTCAGCATAAATGATGACATACAGACACACGCACAAAAATAAAACAAGGCTTACATCCTTTGCATACTTTCTATTTTCTTGGAGTTCAGAAAACTGGTTTCTATTGTGGATTAAGATTCTTGTACATTTTACTGACCACAGCACAGGACCATTGTAAACTTTGTGAAACAGATTTACCATGCCCTTGAGTAATCACAGGAAATTCAAATTCAAGCAAGCTGCTAGGATCCTGTATTCATTCAGCAATATTTTTTTTCAGTTTGACAGCCCACACTGACATCGATCTCAAAAAATGTTGCTTTGATTTATAAAAATACCCAGATCATCTCCATTTCTGTAGCTCTGATAGCACTGAATCATTGTCCTTCCTACTGACCTTCAGATGACTCTGAGATTAGACAAACTTAGAATTTACTAATTTTGCTTGATACCTTAGTCATAAATAGTCATACGAAATATACCACACACAAAAAAACTAAATAAAAAGAAATACAAACCATCGCCTAGACAATTTGCAAGTATTTCTTTACCTGCTTGCCCTCTGTGATCCCCATAGTCCTGGTGAGAAGGAAGGGGAAGCATTACAAATTGGAAGTTCCAAAGAATTGTTTCTTGAATGGCCCTTCATGATGTGAAATATGCTGTCACTAAGGATCATTAATTTACAGCACTCCTGTCAAAATTACATCATTTAAAACTTTAGTGCTGTAGCAGATTGGTGCCAGAACAGCTCAACTTCAAAAACATCCTATCAGTTTCCTTGTGACCCACAATCAACACAGCTTTTTGATACTATATATTAAATAACTGAAGTATTCGTCACAAGACTTCTGCCTTCTAGCTGGTTTGAAGAGCATCCCTTCCTTCTTTATGGAAGAAAAGTAATTCCTATGTTCTGCTATGCTATCTGAAGCTGTCAACCAGCCAGGCATTTCAGGAGTCCTACTTCTTCCCACCACAGTTAAAAGCTCTGTCTAGTAAAAGTACTGTAGCTGAGATTATTAAGCGGCATACTTTTTTTTCTTTCAGATAATCTTTTTATTGGAAATTTATATAACATTGGAAAGTCGGGATTCACCTAGCACTGAGAAACACTTACCGTCCTTCACCATTTTACAATTCTGCTGAAAGTAAAAACTTGATGAAACTGAAGGCCATGTGAGAACCAAATAGATAAAACCCAAGCTTTACTGAAATACCAGGAAATCTGTGGGATGGTCAACATTTCCACAGCCAAGCCTTACATAATTCTGAAAACAAGGAAGATTATGAAAGCCTTTCAGCTAAAATATCAGTATCTACTTTTCTCCCCCAAGCGAACAGTTTTATTGTATTTGTTGGCAAGTCTAAATTTGGTGGGGTTTTTTGTTTTGTTTGTTGTTTTTTTTTTTCCCCTCTTTTGTACAGCATCTTTCTTTAATTCGCAGAAAACTGTATCATTCTGCATACCCACAGTTAAATGTCTTACCTATGGAATTTGAGAAATAAAGTTTATATATATGGCTAAGACTTGAGAAAATATGAGAAATTCAACAGCCAGTAATTGAACTGCTGTAGGTGGTTGCCCCAGAACTACTTTGTATGGCATACTAATTCCAAAGATAGATTCTATACAGCACACTAGAAATTGTTTATGCAGATCACATTTATTATCAAGAGGAAATATGCTACTAACTTGTATAAATTGGATAAGGTTTGATTAAATCTTCTCACCAGAGTAATGGCTGCAGGACTAGGGAACTTAAATTTTGTTTTTCTGGTAAAACCCTTGATCATTTTTATTTATTTGTATCATTAGGGATTCACTGGTAAGTAAGTAAACATCTCCCAGAAACTGGCTGATAATTTTGAGGATACAAACTATCTTTTACTTCTTTCTGCGAAGTCTTCTGTAATTAAATGCATACTTCCCTTCATATCTTCTGTGATTAGTTTGCATGGAGATAAGAGATGTGACAAATACTTGTCATTCATGTGGCCACAAATGAAAAATATTTTCAGATTTGAAACTTGATTCTGAACCATTGTCTGTACACACTCACCTCAAGATTAAATCTCAGCAGCTTTCACATGTTACTTTATATAGTTGGTGTCTTCACCCTAGAATTTCATCACAGAATGCTCATATGATCACAAGCACAGCACTATTATATACATACAAGAAAAACCTCTAGGAAGAGAGAGGATCCATGTGAACTTTTTTTTAATTATTATTATTGTATTCATAATTCATTCTACAATTAGACATGTATTATACCTGAAGAACTGATAACATCTATATATGCATACATTACATTGCTCCCTCCTACTGTTACCATAATGGATTATTATTTGCCATATGGTTGAAATGGAATGGTTGCTCACTGCAGTTATGAATGGCTGGCTATATCCAGACTATTGTGATTACCAAATACCAGGTTTAGAGTGGTTACCTTCTGAAGTTTTTAACATTTTCTACTTTGCAGAATGGTAGTTTGATGCATCTCTACATGACTCCACTTTTCCATTATGCCAGACACAGCAGAGGAATTTCATTAATTCACACTAATGATGAGGGGTTCCTTTACAAAGTTAGTTTTGAAATATGTGATGTGACAGAATTTAATCACATATATTGAATCACGATGTTATGTCTGCAAAGCCAGGTTTCATTTTTAAGTAGTTCTCATTAGTGCTGTGTACATATCAAGCACTTAAGTTCTACTACAAAACAACTTCTTTTGTAAGACATTAACTAACTTCATTTACCTGTGGATTTCCCATTACAACCAAACACAACCCCCTTCTCTGCTTCCATTCATATAAATGGCCCTCCCCTCAGGAACACGTCACTCTTCCTCAGCCCTGGTCCCAGCTCCACCTAAATTTCCACATATTATAACTAGACCAAGAAGTATTACACCTGATGCCAACCTGTGTTTGCAGTAATTAATACATACACAGACTGACAAAAATTGTCTAACAGAAAACGAAATTGTGCAGCTGAGGTTTTTCTCTCAAGCCTTTCCCTGAAACAAGCCACTTATCTGACCGACCCACCCACCATTTTCCAAAAATATATACTTTTACAACCGAAACCCTCCGTCCCTCTAAAATTTTTTTTTTATTAGATTACAAAAATAATGGAAAAGCTAGAATCTTGTCTTCCTAACATCCCCAAGGCTTGATACTGTACAACAATACATTTCCAAAGGGATACCAGTTCTCTATTTAGGGAAAGAAACACTTATTGGTGGGTTTCATGCATGCTAGCAACAGAAAAGAAAGAAGAAACTCAAGATTCTTCAGTTTATGGATAAAAGAATCAAATTCCCTTTCATTTATCCTGATGCAAGGTGAGAATTACTTTTCTTGAAATCTAAACAGTTACACTTGTAAGAAGAGAGTCAGACCTGTATTGTACATAACAAACTTTAAACTATTTACTGAAATATATGTATGTTTTTTATATACAGTATGTGAAATGCAAGATAAGCCTCATCTGGGAAAAAACTCCATCAACTGATCCCTTTAAAGACTCTTTTTTTATTAAGGAGGATGGAAGGGAAGAAAGAATTTTTTTTCCCCTTCCTAACCTGTCAGGTACTACGGCAAATTTCAAGAACAGATGCAGTAAGCAGGGATGTTAAAACCTTGCTACTGTTCCCAGTTTTCCCCTCCACTTCCGTGAAGCAAAGGATGTTGGTCAAGCACTATCAGTCCGAGTGCATCAAGAAGAGATAGAGTGTGGTTGTGACTCTAGTCAGGAAAGAATAGCTGCTGGGCACGCAACCTGAAACTGAAAGGGGACAGGAAAATGCACAGGCATAAGCACTGGTCTTCGCTTTTTGGAACAGGAGGGCTGGGAAGGGGAAGAGATGGAGGCAAAGAGAGAAAAGTTATACTTGAAACTAGAAAAGGATGCAGGAGCAAATATATAAGCTTCTAATCAAACAAGAAAAGATCAGTAGGACATTAAGAGAAAAGGGGAAAATAGCACATCTGACCAGAACAAAACCACTCCATTACTCCAAGAACAGGAATACAGTAGTTTAAACATACACTATAGCTAAACATAGAGCCAAGAGAACAATCAAGTCAGCACTTCCTGAAAATCCTTACTTCCACAGTTGCAGGTGTGTTATACCACCACAGCACTGCACAATTTAGTCCCAAGAGCTAGAGGTATCTCTGTGCACATTTCAAAATGTGCACTCTGTAACTCCACCAGAGACTTAAAGTAAGCACTATTATTTATATACAGAGCGTAATACTCTCCATTGCTCCATAGAGCCTGAATTTAGTTTTCAGTATTTATTAAAATGAAACTCTGATCCCTTTTAATTTACACAAAAAAGTCCTTCACTATTAAGTTCTTCACTATTAAGAAAGGCTCACATCAGGCCTATGTATAGACAATCCTTGACACTCATGCTATATTTTGATTTCAAAAATACTTTCCTTTAGAAACAATAAAGCTACCACTTATTTCTCACTTGTTAAAAGAGTACATATTTTTTTTAGATTCTCATTTTAATGAAAATGCTTTGAGCTGGAATCTACATTAAAACCAAAACTTCCATGCAGGACTGGGCTTTTTGTGTCATTGCAAAACTGAAGAAAGCTATTTACATCCATTGTATTTTGCTATTTCAAGAAATTTAGTTTAGCCACACTACTAAAAAATTGTTGCTAGTGCAACAAATACTCCTTATATCTGAGGACAGCTGCGTTTTCTTAAAAAAAACCCAAACCCTGATATTAGAATATTTTCAGAGATGAAACAGTATTTAATTGATGATGTTCTCAACTTATCTTTCTGCACACTGGTTTATTTCCCCTTCCTTGTCATTTCTGCATATTGTGACAAGTGCCATCATTCACAAAAGTTGAGATTTTTATTTTGTCTTTGTCTCCTGCACTATCACCTATAATCATGCAAGAAACTATGACCTTGTACAAAAACATAATGAAAAACAACTCATGAATGAAACGCTACCCAGCACCCAAGAAAGCAGGCATTCAGAGGTGCATATGATGTACAAGTTTCTAATAGTGACTGATGGTGTCTCTCACATGCTACCTACAGGCAAAGGAAAACATCTTTCTAAGCTTTCAGTCATTCTGACGGAACACAATTGTATATATTACCACGGTAGTTAGCATATAACTGCAAGGAATATAATATTTGCTATAAGTCTTCCTGTTACAAGCCAAAAATACCAATTAATTCTGGCCTAAAGGGTCCTTCTCAGTTTTGAAACTCTTGTATTTTGCAAGCAGGGCAGAGTTGTGGAGAAAAAACATTTCACAGACTGAAAAAGAACTACAAAAGGCAAGCATCTAAAGAAACCAAAATACAACACATAGCAGGGATGAACAGAATGTTTACTCAAGCAAGGCAATCAAGAATACAGTTCTCGCATATCTAATACAGAACAATCTTGCTAGACTAATTTTAGTGAATGGGTATCTGAAGTTGTCAAAAATTATTAGCCAAGCCTAAATTCTATGTGTCTTAAATACAGATTCACTATAGACAGAGAGCTATGCATATCACTAACGCAAATCATTTTAAATACTGTATATGAAGTTGCCAATATCCATAAGAAACACATATTAGTAGAGATCAATGTACTATGAGCACAGAAAGACAAAGTTAAACACATCTAAAGAAAAATATCCCTGAAAATCCTGTTTTTAATCTGTTAATATGTAAGTCAATCTATTAAAAAAAAAACCAAACACAAAACCACACACATGCACAACGGGTATCTGACAGATTAGATCTATACCCATTCTAGATCCCCAATACCATTTGCCTCTACTGATAATTGTCTGCAGGCACATAACATCCATGAAATACACAACAAATATTGAGAGGTCAGGCTATAGTAACAGTCCATGGGTAAAAGAACCTGAATGTTCTGGCATTGAGTTAGTTGTGGTTACAATACACTCAAAGGATAACTGTTCAGAAGTCTCTGAATCTTCCCACAATGCAAGAGCAAACATACAGTAAAGAGTTTGGTTTCAAAATGTGTTTTTCCAGAATATGGTCTGCGTTATTAGTGCTAAATTGATTCTATATAAAGCACTTGCAGGTGCAAGAAAAGCAGACATTTACGAAGAGACTTTTGATTGTGTCAATAATATAATTAAGGAACAGTAGCATTATTAAATATAATTTTATACATATAGTAACTACATACATCTATCAATAGCACTGCTTAAATCAGGTTCTACAAATATGCCAACAATGCCTACTATTATCCATTGGGACCAGCATCACCAATTTGAAACATAACCACTTTCTGGAGAGGCATGTAAAAAACCATTATGTCAATGGGATCATCATCTCCTAATTCTCCATCATTCTCCTAATCTCAAACTGGGGGAAAGCTCAGCTCCTTGTTCAGAACTGCTCTTAGTTCTGACAACTCCCTCTAGTTTTCCCACTGAGGCATAAAATGTGCACACATGTACATTCTCTCACGTCTTTCAGAAGAAATATCCTATTCCCATCTCTGCTACCTTCCTTTAACCTCACATACTCACCCGTTCTTCTCTTTTCAGTCTCTAATCACAAATGCGTGGCTGACAGCTACCTTTCTTTCAGTACTGCATCTGGGGATAGCCAACATGTCAGACTCACAAAATGAACTAGTTCCTTTTTCTCTCTGACTACAAACAACTCCCCTTCTCTTGAGCTGACAAATTAGGATCTTTTCTTCACATGGTTACAGTCTCTGCAAACTGCTGACAACTCAATGAGAGGCCAGCTAAATAAATCATTCAAAACAAAAGAGCTGCTTAAGCTGTAAGTGACCTGAAACAGCTGGTAAATTTTTAAATGCCTACACGCTCCCCTCAAAGCAATGAAATATTCTGTATAAATAAACAGTGGTTCTCCAAACCTGCTGGGCTATCAGAAAACAGGGTAAAGAAGGAAGCGCAGGAACTGGGAATCAGCAGGGATAATTAATTTTGCCTTGAAGGACTGCAACACTGCCATTAATTTCCTTGAAATTTTCCTACAGAATGTAGGAACAGCCTCAATTAAAACTGATGTTCAAATGCCAACTGTGCTTGCCTTTTAACCACATGCTTTGCATATTGATTTTGATATAAATGTGTACTATGGAATATAGTATTTTTATTGTGAGAAATCCTTTAAGAAAAAAGGTTCGGGGGTGGGGGGTGGGGGTGGAAATCAGCATTATTCTGTGGACGTTAACAAACATCTATCATATTTTCCACAAGTTGTAACAACTTCAGCAGACATTTGTCTCCTAAATTAGAAGACCAGTTAGAGGTATATTTCTATAGGACACTGTCTCTATTTGTCTTTAATTTGTTTTTGCAAGGTTTCAGTTTAAACTGGAATGTGCTTAATATTAGAAGATCCAATGTAGAGCTCCCAAAAGCTTGACACTAACTTCTTTACACACCTATTTTATTCTATGGCCTAGATAATATAACATGTGAAGAAAATAAGACAGTGAATTGTGTTATCAATCACATTTTTGTAAACATTTTGAGGACCATTTGGAATACAGTATTCTCTGCAATAAGCTGTCAGTGAAAGGCAGCTACTTTCAAAACTAATGGTGGTAGCAAGAAACTGCAACAGAGAACACAGAAAAAAGAATGATAGAAAAAGAAAAGGATTCTAGCTTCAAAGATCCTAATACCACGCAGTAGTTGTAGTTTCTCATTTTCATTGTTACCAAAGAAATTTGCTGTTTTATGTAAAAAGAACAGAGGTATAATCTCGGTCTATGCATCAGAACCAGTAAGGACATAAAATACAACGCACAAACTTCCCCCACCAATAACTTAATTCCAATCATCACATCCTTTCGATATGAATAACTGAACAGAAAAGACATTATTCTGGTCTTCTTTAATCTCTTATCCTTGCCAGGAATTTTCAGCTATAACTCCTTTTTTAGCCACTAGGATGAAATATGTTTGATGGCTAAATTAGCTAAGTACAAAATGAAGTTCCAATAAGAACAGGCTCTCACTGAACCCAGCAAAAGCTGAAGCAATGCTAGTGGAGGAAAACGGGAGTTATCAAGGAAACAGCACATAAGTTCAAGCAAGGACAAAGTGCATAGTCTGCAGCCTTTGGGTAACCCTAGTTTAATCATTACCATTGACTCAGACAGCCAAAACCACCTTAAGCATCTTCCTTCCAGTTACAGATGATAGGATGACTCGGTTTGATCCCCTCAACAAGTAAATAACTACCACCCAGCCACAACAAACAAAAGAGCTCACAGCACCCCTGTTTCGCATCCTATACCGCATTTAGTTCAGCTTCCTCTCTCTTTTCAGGATGGGTAATGACTTACAGAAAATTACTCTGTCCTATGTTAGGCTATTACACAGGCCACCTCTGCTAGAGGAGCAACACAATAATCTGGTAAAAACCAATTAGCTGTAACAGCACAGACCTCCACATAAGCCACATTGTCTCCTCATTCTCTTTCGCACATGTTTTGGTGAGTGGATGACATTTGCAGCATAGTCTAGACTTGTCATGTGGAGAACTTTGTTGTACAAGAAGTCAGGAGGAGCTCTAGATTTTCCACAGTAGCTTCTCCAACTTAAGTGTAATGAAGGCATCTCTCCATTGCAGTCAGGCATCTCTGCTGCACTCTGCATTAGCAGAGATATCAGAGACATCAGGGATACCCATCTTCATAACAGAGGCTGAATGGATGGAACTAATAGGTCAGACATAATATTACTTCAGCTGCACCTCACTTGGGAGGGGACAGTCCATATTTAAGCAAGAGACAGAAGCAATAAATTACAATTTAATTTTGAAGTCACCTCCTGCTTGGAAGTAATTCAACTAAATGACCTCCACAGGCCCCTTCTAGCCTAAATTATTCTGGGATAGAGAAGTAGAGCCAAAAAGTACCATGTAAGATTTCAGTTTACCATAAAATCACAGCAAGTTTTTTGTTGCTGTTGGTGGTGGTTTGTATAGTACAACACAACAAGCACTAAGTATTTTGCACATATAAAGCTACACAAAGCAGAATCTAATGCATCTTATTTCCAAACAAAACTATTAATTGTCACTGAAATTTAAACAATATCTGTAACATTACAAGAATGCTCAGTACGAATTCTGAAGAGATCTGGTGTCTAAGGAGAAGGCTTCTCCAATCTCTTACATTTTTATGCAGTTAATTAAGCACACCTTAAATTTGAAGCATAGTTCATTCAGACTCTCGTAATTCATCATATACGACATACATTAGGCAAGGTCTGGAGAAACACAAAGAATGAGCATTAAAAAGAACAGAGTTCTGGCACAGACACGTCACTGCAGCTTCCTTTACTATAAGATGGCTTCACAAATTTACAGATGGAGTTTGCTTCGGGCTTTTACTAAAAAATAAATACTGTTCCTCTTTAAGAATTTGGTTGAAAATAGAAAGCAGCATGTTATAACCTCTTACAAAAAGATGAAACTCTGTATTTCTAAATAGCCATTCATAGTATAGCACAAGCAAAAAGCAGAATCAAAACTGTCACAGACTGATCAGATGAAACCAGTGAAAACAAATCTCCAGTTGAAAGAGATGTTAAAATTGAAATATTCTTGCTTTTTAGTTGGGGTTTACACTGGCAGCACAAGACTGAACCACAGCTACTGTTGAAGACTAACAGCTTTCTAGCCATACTTCAACCAAGCACACCACCTGAACTTTGCAACCAGCACAGACTCACATATGAATGAACAATTGTCACAAATGCAGTCACAATTATGGTTACTTTGCACGACATAATTTCACATCAAGTGATCAAGATGTCTACTGCATTCTGAGATATAAAGAAGGTAGCATCATCTGCAGAATATGTAGATTAAGTTGGTATTCATCTCTGCATAAAAATATTGGTGCTTGGTTCATTTAAAGGAACAGATTTAAAAAGAATTGTCTTAAAAGCATATTTGGACTTTTTAAGCTGCAGCACTATCATATAAACAGTATGCAGCTGCAATACTAATTTTTTTAAAAAAGAGGAGATTTAATAAATAAATAAAAATAATAAATAAATAAAAAACAATACAACTCATCTATGGTGTCCCATGCATGATGAAAAACCTAATTCAGCATACACAATCACACCCTCTGCCAGGCATTTGCCTAGCAATACGTAATATACAAAGTAACTTGGACATTTTTGCTTATTTTATAACAAGTTGCATTCCTTGCTGTCATTTCTCTGTTGATCTGTTTCATCTTTATTTTTAACCAAATACAGGTAGGTAGAGCCTATAGTAGGAGACAAAACAGCTGAAGCACATTCCTAAATTTACCATGAAAGTATCTTAGATTTCATATTTCTAATAAATGTGAATGCTTGAAGAAAATGCAGTAAAGCAATCTTTATACAGTTAAGGTATTTTAATTCAAAGTGATCTACCCAGCAATAAACATGTAATGAAGACCACACATCTATTATTATATATTGGGGGGGATGAGGAACAGTTGGTATAAAAACCAAAACAACACAACAACCACACAACAACCCCCCCCCCCATATTCCTAATATTATTAGCAAAGTAATAAACAGCAAGAAGTACATTGTCTGAAAGTCTAGCCCTATATTTCCTCAGTCTTAGACATCTCATCACTTCCTAACATTCAATGCTCAAACTAGACAAATAAAACAAAATCCCTCTATTTAAAATCCAAGTAAATAAATAAAGGCAGGCTGAGAAGAATTTGTTTCTCAGACAAATCATTTATGCCTAGCTGTTAAAATTAAGAGCAAATCTACTTCAACATCTAGTTCCCCACAAGATCCTTCCCCATCTAACACCTGCTAACAGAAGTAACATTAAAATTTATCAGCCATGCACCACATCAGAGAAGAGATCACTGTCCTGCAACCCACAGAAGTGAGAGTTGAAGTCTAATGCCAATTTTTCAGCTGGTTTAGAGAGAACGTTTTCCTAAGTAAATCTGCAGCACAAAAGTAAAAAATAAAAAGGTAAAAGAAAAGCTGAAGAAAGCAGCACATAAACACAGATTAAGGGCTAAATTAAACATTGTTCCAAAATGATAAATACAGATAGTCCAGATTATTCAGTTCCATTATGCCACTTTTCCCAACTCCTCAACCTGAATCTTGTAGGATTATGAGTCAGTTTGGTGTCTATAACTTCACTAGTCTCTCCTACTAGCTACATACTATTAGAAGCTTAAGTACTGTTTACACCTTGCATCTAAACCTCCAGCCCAGGTAGTGGGAGATAAGAGACAGATTCAAACCCAGCAAAAGGCAACACCACCAGTCCATACAGCAGCCAACCCATAAAGAATGTTAAACAGGAACTTCTGCACACTCATATTTGCTCACTTTGTAACAAGCGAAGCAAGAAGCCAGAACATGATTTTTTCATTGACTGAAGTCAAGGTCAACTGGATGTTTGACAGTAAGAAAATTTTGTTGCTTTACAAAGAACATATTGCTATGTTTCTAGGATGGAAGACTGAAATCTATTACTTCTGTTCCCTAAAACCAAATACAAACCCTGTTTTCCAAGAACATTTGTTTCCTTTTTTCCAATTATTTTTAATTGTAAGTTTATACTTCATTATCAAGAAAATACTGTTTTTTTCCAAAGATTTAAACTTAGTAAAACCTATAGATTAAGCAACAAATCTAATTTTAACTGCATTAGGTAAATACTGGGGCACTGTCAAACACAGCTGCAAAGTGTGTAAATGGGAACAGTGTCAGACTGACAATGTTCTTTGCATAGTAACCCAAACAGAGCACATCAGGTTCCACATGGCATCATTTTTAGGGCTTCCCAGGAAGCATTTTTCCTATCCCATCATATTTTGTCATGCTGACTTCGTATCACATTAACTTCAACATTAGTCATATCAAAATAAAATCAAGGCTTTTTAGGTAGGGGAATGGGAGGAGGGCAAGAGTTGTTGGGTATAAAGGGGTGTGAGGTGTCAAATACATCCCCCTAATACCCAATTGATGTGGCAAATGTTTAACGTGGGGAAGAAAGTCTTCTGTCTCGGTTCTACTTTTCCCTCACATACCAGTTAAATGGTTTGCTTCCTCCTCCTCCTCCCCTGCATGGCTGTTAGCCATGCTAGAATAGCCCTTGCCAGCTTTCTGGGTTTGGGGGCAGGTGATCTGTCTGACCACTGAGAACCTCCTTTTCAAACAAAAGGATGCAGAAGCCTCATATAACAATTACATAAAAATATTATACGTCAAAAATTGGTATAAGTTTTCAGAAACTACTTTACTCGTTTTAAATTCTTTTGCTGTTGCACATAAAATGATGTTGTAAAATCAAGTTTTATTTTCCAAATAAAGATAAAGCAGATGTTAATAAGCTACTTTAAGTGTTATTCCCACTCATAACTGCCGCAGTAAATAGAATTTTCACTGTTAGAAAAATATGTTTTGGGCCTCACTCTCCCAACATTCTCTAAGTTGTCATGGATGCTACAATTATAAACCAAAACATCTAACAATCTACAACATTTACTTCAAGGGCATTATATACTATTGCCTTATCAAAAAGCAACAATTCCTAAAAACATTTTAAAGCTCAAGGAAGCTGTTATTAAAAGATTTATATGGTATAAACTGTTCACGGTTCCATCCCTAGAGTGTGAAATTAGTGACTGAGGAAAGATTTCACAGAAACTTAATCTGAGTGCAGTGCTATTGCAAAGGATTTGCAATTCTGGTCTCTGCCAAATCCCACGTACTTGCAAGCTGCTGTAGTTATTCATGCAAAGCAACAGATAATCAGCAGCGTCTAAAGCTTTTTTACATTTATATTGAACGTGGAGCTCTTTTCTCTCTATCAGTGTGTATCTAATAGCTTAGGCATGGCAAGGTCATATCTGAAGTAAGCACTAGGGAAGTTCCTAATCCCACAAGTCTAAAAATGTTTCATGATTTCATATTTTAATAAAATTCTGGAAACCTCTTTGAGTTCTATTTGCAGCCAACATCAGAAAAAGATGTAGAATAAAGAAGGTAGAGTTAAAACTTAGAGTTCAACGTGCAAATGAATGATCAGCATTTGCATTTTAATCCTTTATAGGCTTTGTGCACTCATTTAATAACACTTCACAGTAAATTCAAAATAATGAATTTCAAGTTTCTGTAACACACATATCATCACATTGAAACATATGGATCCCTTGGACAAATGACCACAGCTAGAGCAACACTGAAAGACTGACAAGGCTATTCCCTCCACTAAGCATGCCTCAGTTAAATGCCAAGAACACATGCATACATTCACTTGTGGCTCAGTCAAGCATGCCGACTCAGTGGCTACAGAGCTAAAAGCAAAGGCTCCCAAGACCTCACATTTATAGTACATCACAGCCTCTCCTTTCCTATGCTGTTCAGCAAATTCACCAGCTGCATCTGAAAAACAGTGTTTGAGAACAAAAGAAGCCACAGCACTGTGGAGCAGCAAGGGAGCAGCGCACCTCCTGGATCTACTGGGTGTCCCTTTAGAAGCCCACATAGTTCAGCAGTGGAGGCCTTTCAGAGTAGCTCCAGTATAGCCCATGTGGCTGGATGTGTGGCACATTCACCCTTATCAGATGATTCAAGATTCATTATTTGAATTAAAAAAAAAAACTTTTACTTCCCTTCATTACCCCTCTTGAGTTTTAATAAATGTGAAACACACAAAACTCCAAAAGACCCTATGCAAAGAAACATAGGAAGAGGCTTACCTGTGGTACAAGCATCAACAACAAATACAATAGAGTATACCTACCTAAATACCAAGTTTTTCCTGAATGGTAAACAAGACATTTTCAAAGAGAAACGGTCTAAAGAGGTAAGAGTAAGTGCCTTTTCTCTTCATACTGAAGTACCCTACTGCAACTGTACTGAAGTCACTTGAGTCGAAATTAATACCAGGGAAAGAATAGAATATGGCATAAATAATAGATTAAATCTAGTATTAAACTCATGGACACAGCTACCTCTCCCCCCCACCTTCCAAACTAAGAATATTTTTCCATACATCATCTTTTCCATTTGCTGAGTTTTACTCTGACAGGTGTTATGGAAGAGTGACATTTGCAGGCTTCAAGTCAGTTGGATGGGGAAAAAAATTCAAATTAATCTATATATATTTAAGGGCTGAACTGTTGTCCTGCTCACAATAATTAGGGAATACCAAGAAGAGAAAAAGAGAAAAAAAGGCAGACGGTGATTGAAAGTTGGGTATTTTGTTTGAGTTTTTAGGTATACTGTTTAGAAAGAAAGGGAAACTGTAACAGGATGCATTTCAATACAGTAAATAGGTATTTAAATCCTGGAGATAGTAATGGAATCAGTATTCACAAACAGCCAGCACGAACATCCTGTATTCCTTACCCCTAGAGCTATATGGCAATTTATATTTTGGGAAGAAGGCTTTTGAAATTATATCCACCAGGCCAAACAAGCAGATTCATGGGTGTCATTAACAGACTATTTACCATCCCATCTGCAAGATCAAAACCCAATTCTGTTTGGTTTTTTTGTTTGGTTGGTTGGTTGTTGTTTTGGGTTTGGTGTTTTTTTTTTTAAACACATTTGTCTTTAAATAAAAATTTAGTCCCAAATTTCTCCATTACAATGTTTACACTTCAAAAAGAATTATTTTTAAGCACAAATATGTCCTTTGAGACAAACAGAGGTAGTATCTAAATTCTCCTTAAGAGTCCACACTTTAGGCAGCATCAATTAAGTTTCCTGTAGGTGTCAATGTAAAAGTGCACTGAAGAATGAAACAAACACAAGAGCAGAAGCTCTGAAAAGTTCATTTAGGTATTGAAATAAAGAACCATTAGAAAGGTAATTTCTTTTCTATAAACAAAAGCAGTTCAGAGAGATTATTATGATATTCATCAAGTATTATATGAAATCTCTTATGATCATTCAAAATACTAAAAAGATATATCTTTTCCCTCTTTGCAAATAGACATGCAACAGAAGTCATATTCAGTGAACAGTATTTCTGAAATTCTATTGCAGAAACATTTTAGCTTTTTCCTTCATTTTTATTATGCTTCCATACATTTCATCTTTGAAAGTTGATCACAATTCATTGCATTGCACGGTATTCAGAAACTACTTATGATAGATGACTACATGATGTCAGATTGCCCCTTCAACAAGAGGGCAAAACTATTTTTAATCACAAAACTTAATCTGAACACATACCACATAAGAACATTATCTAGAGCACAGTATAATATACTCAATCTATTTTTCTGGTCTTGAAGGAACTCGTTAGGCCAAATAGAAATATCACTTACATCTACACAGGAATAACTTCTCTCATGGATTTCTTTTTAAACACAAGAGAAGACAATAAAGAGAAATCACTGAACTTAGGATTTCAAATATCTGAAAAGTATATTCCCTCTCTTACAAAAGCATGTGATTTAGTTTCTCTCAACCACTAACCAAGAGAAGCAATTCCCTTATAAATTCATGAATACAGGAATTACACTGTGTGTAATTCCAATCTTCTCAGTCACAGTTGCCTTTTTCCTCTAGCAGTAGGAATACTCAGAGGTGAAATAGGGAAAGGACCCATGGAGACCACCAACAAGTCTGAAATCCTGTTAAACCGCTAACAATACCAAAACTAACAGACCCTGACAGAATAAGCTCATAAACAGAAAAGACTAAGGACTAAGCTGTGGGGCACTGTAGCTCCCTCTGTACATAGAATTCCCTGTACTCTCTGATGACTGACAGAAAAAGTTTTCATTTTCAAGATGCTCCAGTCAGTAAAGAGGGAGGGATTCCGTATCTTGCAACTTAAAATTCCTTTTGTTTAGACTGAATTTCAAGAAAAACAAAACAACATAGAGGCTGATATTTTGCTTCTTTCTCTGTCACAAACAAACCCAGAAGAATATAGGACACTTTAATCATTTAAGTTCAGGCACAAAGCCACATTGTAACAACATAACAAACCACAACTTCAGTGTTATTTCTAGAGAGTCAGGTAATTTCCTGCCAGCCCCATACAATAAGAAGGAGAAGGGTTGCAATGCCCAGTAGGATATGACGTGGTAGATGTGCTATACACAGGCTCTTAAAAGAGAGGAAGAAATTGGTTTAACCACCAGGTAGAATACATGCAAAGTCCTATTTGGATGGCAGTGTTTTCACAGCAAGTGATAAACCTTGTACAGTCATCTCAGGAACGTTTATTTCCATGTGTAATGTTTTTTCACAGGTAACAAGGAAATGAGGACAGATAAAAAGCGAATCTCAGTTCTCCTCAGCTGGTGGAGGTAGCTGGTGTCTAGCAAAATTGCAGAATATAACCAAGGCACACACACAGCAGACACTGCTTTTTTTGTGTGTGGTCCTCTAAGCCCCCTGGCTGAACAGAGCAAGTTCTCAAGAATCTGTTCATGGAAAATTCTCCTCTTCCTCTCAGCGTTGCATATTTTTAACTTATCACCATCAAGCAGTGACTCTTAGGTCATAAAAAGTCCCAAAATAAAACTAACAAGTATCTGAACAAGTGTCCTATAGCTCAGCGAAACAGCCCAGGCTTCCCCACTCCCCCTCCAAACCCATCTGTTTACATGGCCAACACAGGACTCAGCATTGCTGTAGAACTGTTTCCATCTGGTCTTTGCAGACCAGCTATACTACCACATAAGGCTGAGCACTCAGTAAGCTGTTTCTACCTGTTCTTGTTGATGCCGTGGGCAAAACAAAGAATAAGGATTTCATCTCCAATGGAAATTTGTGGTAAAAAACTTCAAGGAACAGACAGAGCAGAAAGGATTGGCTCTAGAACAGCTATTTGTCAAGGCCTCAACCTGTAAGCACCAGATGTCCTACATGTCAGAAAAGGTTCACGTTGTTTTGGACTATGCATTAGTTAATAAATTCATGACACAGACAATATGGACTGTTACTACAAATGGGTGTGGATAATCATTCTGCCTTGCTCTGCCGGTTGTTGTATCAGTATAACTTCATTTCCTGAAAAAGAATGTATATTTCATAGATGAGCCCACCCAGTTGCGAGAGAATCCTATTTGCATCAGAAAAGTGGTATTCAGATCTGCCCTTATACAAGATCTTCATTATTATTATTTTATGGTTATATTCAGATTTATTTGCATAACATAGCCATGCAATAATAAAATTGCCTTAGTTGCAAACTTCCCTAACAATGTCTGTACTGATCCTAGTTTAATTTAAAGCATGCAGAAGAGGGGAGTCTCTAGGAAGCTGCCAACAATAGTGTCCTCCTGCACGTTAAGCAAATAGTTTGTTTCCTCCACAGGAGACAGATCAATACTCAAGAAACAAAAACAAAACCAAGAAAAGCTAAAAGCTTAGTCATGTAAATTAGGGTGGAGGAAAAATGAAAGAAAACTCCTCATTGGCATTCTACAACTTCTGCAGACCCCCATGGCCCATTAGCTAATTTCTATTAAAACACACAGCTCTAGAATAATAAATGCCAGTGGCACATTTCTAAAGGTTTGTGGCAACTGAAGTAAACATGTCCCTGTTCCCAGGACACCAAGAGACAGAAAATTAACCAGAGGTTAACTGGGTCATTAGCTAGAGCACAATATAGGTCACTGCAGATTTAATTTAGTTTGTATTCAGCTAAAGAATCAAATACAGCAACCAGTTCTCACAGCAGGAAAACAAGTAACTTATCAGCATGTTAACGTATCTTGGATACCAAGGCACCAAGTCTGTCATTATGATTCATACCACTTTTAACTAATTTCACATTATTTTGACGAAACAAAGTACAGTATATACATACACACATACAGTTTAAATGGTTCTGAATACAAGTATGCAAACACACACAAATACAGAATATTTAACATTGTATACAGTCTGCTTTTTTGCCCCCCCCCCCTTTTTTT
>VYXH01005921.1:1050360-1068732 GCA_013397275.1 Burhinus bistriatus
TTTTTTTTTTTTTTTTTAAGATCAACTTCTGGAATATATTTTAAAAGACACCAGACATTCGAAAGCCATTTAACTGTCTTTACCTATGAAGCCTTCAAATTTTATTTCAGGTTTGGGTTTTGTTGTCGGGTTTTTTTAGTTTATTTGTTTTTTTTAATTCAAAAGCGTAACTAGAAATTAATACTACACCACATAAATTCTGCATTTGCTAGAATTTGTGATGTATGTGGTAGACACCAGTGTCAACAAGAGACTTAAATCTGTAAGGCTGACAAACATGTCTGTAAGGACAATCAGCATGCTGGAGCTCAAATTTAGTCTTGTTAATTTCTCTGCTTTTGATACAAAGTTCCCTTGACACATAGGCACAGTCTCCATTAAATTTCTTCCAACATGCAACTAAAGCAAGGGAGTAACCTAGCTTATCCACCACAGTTTTGTAGTCACAGAAAACATTGAAAGTCTTAGCTTCACCATCTTGTCTCTCTGGGTTCTCTAAATAACTTTAAACCTGCAACACCCGCCGCCCCCCCCCGCCTTTCAGAAATTAAGATTATGAATAGACTGCAAATCCTTTGTTTTCCTTTTCTACAGGCAATGCCTTAAGTTATTAAAAAACATTCTTTCTTCTTTGAGATGTCATTCAGCAGAGTTCTTGCTTCAGCTTGGCTTCTGCTTGACTGCTCACTCATAGTTCCAAAAATTCATGTTGTGTAAAGACAGGGTCAACAGTTAGCAAATGCAACACTGCATTATGCACCCAAAAAAATTGTTTTCTGTTTTGTTACAGTGGCAGAAAGGACCTGTTTTATCTTTAGTTATCTGAAGACAAATTTAAAAACAAATCAGTTTCAAGTCAGTAGCCGCACAGTGTTTTATTTTTCAGAACACTATGGACATTACATTTTTTATTTGATTATCTTCAAAAGTATTCAGACATTATTTAAAAAAAAAAATTACTCTGATAGACCAGTAGGGTGGAGAGGAAAAAGAATAACAAAGACAGTAACTTGAAGGTGGCTTAATTCTGAAATTCTATTTGGACACCTAATTTGTTCAATTTGTAGAGCTCTCTGTTTCCAGTGAAATCAATACAACTCCACTGATATTTCAACTCCTCTCAAAAATTTAATAAAGACATTTAAATATCTCTGTTTAAGTGTACAAAAACACATTAACCTGCAGTTTAAGAGCTAATTCCAAGAGTGCAGAGAATCTGCAAAATCCAGACTACCTGTCTCCACAGGCCATAGCTCAGTTTAGAGACAGAATAGAATCACAGAATGGTTTGGGTTGGAAGGGACCTTAAGATCACCTAGTTCCAATCTCCCTGCCATGGGCAGGGACACTTCCCACTACACCTGGTCACTCAAAGCCTCATCCAACCTGGCCTTGAACACTTCCAGGGATGGGACCTCCACAGCTTCCCTGGGCAACCTCTTCCAGTGCCTCACCACCCTCACAGTGAAGAATTTCTTCCCGAGATCTAATCTACATCTACCCTCTTCCAGTTTGAAGACATTACCCCTTGTCCTATCACTACCTGCCCTTGTAAAAAGTCCCTTTCCAGCTTTCCTGTAGGCCCCCTTTAGGTACTGTAACGCTGCTATAAGGCCTCCCCAGAGCCTTCTCCTCTCCAGGCTGAACAATCCCAATCCTCTTAGCCTCTTTCCATAGGAAAGGTGCTCCAGCACACACTAGATACATAAAGCGGCTCGAAGTAATTTAACCACATTAGCATCAAGGTCTGCCAAACAAGGTAAATGCAGAGCTCTGCTCAGGTCACTAACATAGATACAGTGTTTCCAGTACTCAAGGAATCACGTTTGGAGCTGGCTGAGTTGTACTGCACTATGCAGAACAGTTGTACCTCTGGTGATCCACAGGCTAGATGAGTAAGAGTATCCCAGGTTAGGTTCCCAGGAGTATTCAAGCAACAGTGGGGGCAGAGAGGAGCACACAAAAATTAGCAAGGGGACACATTACAATTGAAAATGGTACTGATATCCTTATTCCTATTAACTGGACTTTTTAAGCAGACAGCATCACCAAAACACAGTATTTTTCTCCCTTCCCCAAGATGCTCCAATGCATCTGTGGCAAATAAGGAAACAGGATTTGAGGCAGTAGATCAAACATGGGGATGTTGCATTAGATCTATGCTAGAGATTTTTTCTATGCAAGGGAACTCCTTGTTTCTTGCCTTAAAGCAAAACAGGAATGGCAGGGGACTAGAAATAGCCAAGCATATGGCCTAGAGGTAATAATTTTAGACATATTTGAATAATAGAAAATCCAAGAATCAGACACCTGTCACTCTTAATTCAGTCAAATTCTGCCACTGGCTCTGAACCCACCCTAACAAATCCAAGTATCAGTGACAGGAAGAGGCAGAAAAAGCCTTGCTGTTCAGCATAAGGCTTAAAACAGTCAGTGCTCAGAAATGACTGCCTTACAGCACAGTAGAAGTAAAGACTTGAGGCAAGGAAAGCCTACCCTAAAACTCTAGAAGTTCAGAGGCCCAATTCTTAATGGAATTTATGTTGATACTTGATGGGCAGAGGTTATCTTGTCTGCTAACTGTCTAAGTGTAAACATTACCCTCTGCTCATGGATGAAATGAAGAAAACTGGCATTATGCTGAATTCTTGCAAAGAAATAAACTTCACAAAACACAATCTGGAGATACTCACCTTCTTTGCCTTCGGTAGTGTTGGCTTCACCTGTGGCAAGGGGTTTTTGGAAAGTGAACAATGCTAAACTACCTGATATTTGACTGAAAACAGAATCAAAGAACTTCTTGCAAAGAGGGTACTTATGCTTGTCCTTCAGGTGTCTGCGTATTTAAGCTCCATTTCACCCTATGTAAGTTACAGTCTTTTACATTGTAAGATTTGTACCTAGCTGAACTGGAATCTTTCCGGCAACAGTTCTGCATCCATAAAAGCAGCAGGCTGAAACTCACTGGAGCCTTTAAGCATAAATTAAGTTTTCCTGTTAATTAAGGAGTTTAGGGTTTTCTGCACTGAAGAATTGTTTTTATTAGCACTAAGAAACAGATATTTCAGTCTCTAAAAGACTAGAACACACTGAAAGATGCCTGATTTTAAGACAATCTCCACAGCTGCACTCTTCCTGAGATGCACGATGTACACATACTTCCTCATTAGCAATGCATATATTTTTAAATCAGTGCAATGGGTATGAGAAGCTCAGAAGTTACCTGGAACTCAGTCCTCCTATAGTTCCTCACAACCACAGCAGAAATGCAAGTTTTAATGCCTTAAGAAGAACCAGGAAGTTTTCCTACAGGTAAACTCATGAGGCAAAATGCTTTCAGTGGTAGAGCATTGAATTTATAGCACTGGATAACTTATCTTAACATATAATCATAATTATTCAATGAATGCAAGAGCTTCAGAAATCACCTCTTCAAAATTATTTTAAATAAGCCATCAAGTGATAGAAATGCAACAGTTGATTTTTTTTATTTTTGCTTTGCAATTATAATGGCTTTTAATGAAATCAGCTCCATATTCTTGCATCCCATCATTATTTCGCAGATACGCCTGCAATAACTCACACATCATAAATACAATGCATTTTGTTACGAAGAGTGAAAACATACCAAAGAAAGGGGATTAAACACTTTTACTACAGTGTCCTCTGGGCCATGCCATTCTCAGACTGGGAACATCTGCCAGGTAAGCAGTAACCTAATATAAAAAGACAAACAATATTCAGAAGAGATCATAATTTTCATTGTCCTTTGTCATCTGAGTCTTCTAAGGTCTGAGTAGAGAGTTTCCAGTTTTCTTTTACGTACCATCTAAAAGCACCCTCTCAGAACGCTTCTGGAACCTCTCCCTCCCCCATTCTTCAAAGTCCTTGCTTTTATACATCAATTTTACTAATTCACTGTCTTCAAAAGAGTCCAATTCCAGAAGTTAAGCAACTGGCTGTTGCAGTAACTTCTAAGCAAAATTCAAGTACATAAACACAACTGTAACACAAAAGTAATAAGATGCTGGAGCTGGTCAAACTCAGTAGAGTGAAGCAGTCTGCAGTTTGTCACAGAATGGTTCAGGTTGGGAGAGAGACCTCTGGAGGTCATCTGGTCTAACCCCCCTGCTCAAGCAGGGCTACCCCAAGCCAGTTTCCCAGAACCACGTCCAGGTAGCTTCTGGATATCTACAAGGATGGAAACTCCACGACCTCTCTGGACAGCCTGGTCCAGTGCTCAGTCACCCTCACAGTAAAGAGCTGCTTGCTTACGCACAGACAGATCCTCCTGTGTTTCAGTCTGTGCCCATTGCCTCATCTGTCACTGAACACCACTGAGAAGAGCCTGGCTCTGTCTTCTTTATACTCTCCCTTCACGTATTTATCTAAATTGAAGAGATCCCCCCAGAGCCTTGTCTTTTGTAAGCTGAACAGTCTCAGCCTTAAACACCTTAGTAGCCATTCAGTGGACTCTCTCCAGTTGGTCAATCTCTCTCTTGTACTGGTGAGCACAGAAATTGATGCATTACTCCAGGTGCAGCCTTACCAGTGCTGAGTAGAGGGGAAGGATCAGATCCTTTGACTCGCTGGCAACACTCCTCCTAATGCAGCCCAAGATAACATTAGCTGCCTTTACCATAAGGGCACATTACTGGCTCAACTACCGTTCACTCCTTTTTGCTTTGAGAAATACAATAATCCACAGCTTCTAGGTTTCCTAACTGTAGTCTGCTTTTCAAAGAATGTAGACAAAGACTGACACTAACACCCAAGGACAACGAAAACATTTATGGTTTCCTTTAGTCAAGAATCAAAAGCACCTAGCTAAGCCCAAGAATCAGATCATCCAGGCCAGGGTACGGGTGCCCGAGGTTCCATTTCTGGAAAGTCTCGTGCACATTTGTGCCTACCCTGAATACAGCAGCATTCAGTATCCTAAATCTAGAGCTAGTCACAAAAGAAAGAGAAAACTCTACCCGCATATAAAAACTCTTAGTTTAGCTTCTCTGGCTTAATAATCATCATGTGTTAAAATGTGGCTTCGGAATGTTCATTGGCTTGCAGTGAACGTTGATCAACTAATGTTTGAATGGGTTTTGGACAATGACAAATATTAAATTATTTAGTAATATTAAATCTTAAATATTTATCTACCCCTTCTTACTATTTATCTTGTCTAGTGCCATTTGTTCCAAGTTTTCTAGGTTGTAAATTCATGAACAGTTAAGCTCAGCAAGCATAAAAGCTTATTTCCTTATGTTGACGACACATCACTCCCCATAAACTTAAAAAACCTACCTTATTGCTCCCTATGTTATATCCTGTTTTTAAACTGTTTTGCATATTTACTGACTGTATATATTTCAGCTGCTTATTGGAAAGGACAAAAAACTCTGTCAAGAAGTGTTTGGTTGGTTTTTTTAGTTTGTTTGGTTTTTATTTTTTCGGTTTTTTTGTTGTGTTGGGTTTTTTTTTTTGGTGTCCCCCACCCCCCACCCCCCCATGAACTTTATATCTAAAAAGCCCCATAAATTCTGGAACTCCACAACAATATAGAATTTATATGAAAATATTCTGGCATGACTAGTGAATTGCTTAATGCTTTCAGGGTACGTACTTGTTAAGCATACCTCAAAAGATTTGAATAAATACATACATGTCATAACTTGAGAAGGATCACAGACACAAAGCAGAAATTGTCATATAATCTACTTTCAATCTAGAGTTAGGACCAAGGTGGATGGGGTGGGAGTGTAAAAGAAAAAAGTGAAAGTCAAAGAGGACCTGGTATACAGCTGAAAGAAACAACCAACTCTAGCATGACAGTGATGGCAAAATGATGGAAAATCCCAACTAGCCACTGCAGCAGATTTTTGTTCTAACATATTAGACATCCCTTTTGCCTTTTCACAACTCGCTCAGTAGCCCTGTCACAGGAAGATTGCTTAAGACTCCACATGCAGACAAAACTCCCTCTGGGTTTTAAGACTGGGCCCTGTGACACAGGCATTAGGTTTCTAAGCATCAGTAGCTCGCAAGAAGCATCTTGAACACTCCAATTGCTGTCTCATCACTGCAGATGCAATGAATGCACATGTGGAAGACTAATGAAAGTAAAGATATCTATACGACAACGTTGGCACCTCAGCCTTCACACTGAGATCAAAGAGAACAGCAAAATTCAGCAGACGATAAAAGGAACACTTATAACTCTATCATGATGAAAAGTTATTGAGCATTAAAACTTTACTGGCTGGCAAGCTGATTTAATGTTGATTCAGACAAGAATAAAAAGATATTCTTACCTTGCAGTGCAATTGATAGTAGAAAGTTTTCCACTTACAGATTTTATATATATACACACAGAAAAAGTCAAGTAGAAGTAAGTACTGCAAAGAGTTTATTTTTTTTATCTGAGACAAGAACTCTGTCTTTTAGCTATTCTGTTCCTGGATTGTAACAGATTTCCTCTATACACACACGTTTCTCTTTCATTAATATCATACCAGAGAAAGAGGAAGAAAATTTAAAATCCTGCATAAAGATGAATATCTATATATACTGAAAAGTAGGAACGGTACTAGTGCCCCTTTTGTAAAACACCTTTACAATTAAGATTTAAGACACCACAATGCTCCTGCTCACCAAATTACCCACAAATATTACTTTCAGGTTCTTACTACTCCTATCACTATGCTGATTTTAGCCTCAGCTAGTTTTAAACTGACTTTCCCTGATGTTACCAGCAGCCTGAAAATAAGCAAGTGCTGTAAAACCAATAAATTGAATCTAATCAGGTGATTCTGCCATACCCATCTCTGCCACCATAGTGGCATTGTGTCCATTGTATATCAGGAACATGCAGTCAGAGATACAGTCCAACAGAATCCACAGTATAAACATACTCATCTTGGTAGTGACACTTTAAGACTGAGAAATCAGGGCTAACTGAATTTAGTAAAACCCACAAACCTAAAATAAGTCTTTCATAACTGAAGGATTTTCGTTAACACATAGAGCAGAAATACTTAAGATATATCAAAATACTGAAAAGAATACTTATTCAGATACTTCCGTACAGAAATTTGATTAAGCAGGAAACTGATAAATGAAGAAAGTCTTGGAATTGATTTCTTTTCAAACTTAACATTGACTACTACAACTCTGCTGAACACTAATGGAAGGATATGGGGTTCTAACAAGTAGCTACACTTTCTAAATAACAAAGTGGGAAGCATTATATATTTACACCTCAGCAATCCAATCAAGTACAACCTGATCACAGAGGACAGATTCAAGAACGAAGGGACCACTGGAGTTCAGCCAGCCTACGCCTTTGCTCCATGGAAGAAAGGAGTTATATAGAGCTCTTCTCCCTCTCTGATCTCTGTCCAACCTGTTCTCACAAGGTTTCACAACTTTACTGGGTACTCTACTCCTGTTCTTTGAAATGCAGTGTGGTAGGAGAAGTTCACCCCACAAGTACAAACACATAATGCGTGTTCATACTGCAAGCTACAAAATACTGTAACCCCCACTCAAGATCACTAGAAACAAGTAACACAGTACACTATCTTACAAGAGAACAGAAGACAAATCACAGGTTTTCTCAAAGTCTTAGGCCCTGAAGTAAGAAGGAATTCTTTTTGGCTTATCAACTAGTTCCAGGAACATGGATATTACATATTTCCATCATGTAACAGCGTTACCCTTCCGTCCACAGTCTGTGCCAACTGACATGGAAGCAGTATTCTCTCAGTCTCAAATCTGGCAGTCAGTTTATGCAAAAGCACGAGTGTGATCTACCTTTAAAACAAATATCCAAATCCTCTGCCTGCCCTCCAGTGCCCAAGATTTCACCAAGAAATCAGGATTTGGCCAAGAAGGCCAACAGCATCCTGGCTTCTATCACGAATAGTGTAGCAAGCAGGACTAGGGAAGTGATCGTCCCCCTGTACTCAGCATTGGTGAGGCCCCACGTCGAATACTGTGTTCAGTTTTGGGCCCGTNGAGCGGTGGAGAGTCCAACAGAAGCAGAGTTACGCATCAAAGGAAACAACAACAACTAGTGCCAGCACACAACTAGTAAAAGCCATGATGCATGAAATCATAAAATAAAAAGCCATCACAAATCACCATCTGCCAACTGGGATAGTTTTCTTTGAATCTCTCTCAATAAGTTGAACATCTGAAGTTTTATCTCAAAATGCCCCATGCTTTCCCAAAACATCACTCTGCTGCTGTTTTGCTCTACCTTGTCTTATCCATAGTATATGCAAAGCTGACCTGTTTGGCAAGCTTAGATTCTCTAGATTAAGGAAACCAATTAATTCATTCTTCCCTTATTGGGGTAATAAATATTTTAGATCATAGATCATTTTATTCCTTTCCTCTAGATTCCTCCTAGGGAGTTATGTTTCCAGGATAGATACTTAAGAGGAAAAAGTGCTAATATTTGACAGCTCTCAACAATATGGATGCAAACCAGATCCTCTAGAAACATCTAGAAATATAGCCATAGACTTAATGAGGGAAGTGTTTCATTTCAGGCTCAGCTTTTAAGCATTACTGGTGCCGAGGTGCCTGGTTCATCTCATGATACCAAAATCTACAACACTTCCCTGCACAAAATTTGCCATATTCAGGCTGTATTCCCATTCCCTCTTCTCCCTTTCCACAGTTCAGCATGTGTTTGTTTAAAAATCAAGTCTTCACTTTTTTGAAGATTCTGCTGTGCTGGAGAATATTTTCTTGCTTAAAACATTTTTTTCTGAATCAGACTTACAAAGTTTGGTATACAGTGGTATGCCTCAGATGCATCCAAATAACCATGAACATATCAGATTGTGCTTGGCCATTAGTTATCTTAGCATACATCAAATTACATGCCCTAAGAGCTTGGGAATCATATCCTAGAAAAACTAGCAAGAATTCACATTCAAAAACAGAGTTATCAGACATTCTAGTCAATGGAATTGATCAGTCTAATTTCGAAAAAAATTGAATTCTGGTTGTGTGTTGTGGTGGGGTTTTTTGTTGGGTTTTTTTTTGGTTGGTTGGGTTTTTTTAAATAGTCTTTAATGATCTTTTAGGGCTGCTATTTCCAAATCTGGCTTCCAGAGGACAGGAAGAAAGATACTGTTGCTAGCTAATCAAAAGTTAAATCTTTCAGGCATTTTTAAGTTTTTAAGATTTAATAGAACTGTTACTTTAATTGCTTGTAACATCTCCATTCTGGCAAAGATTGGCAAAAAGCTTTGAAGTCTCTGAAAATTATTTTTGTGATTTTGAAAATGACAATAAACTATCAAGTCTGTCTGGTTCTTTTTAAACTGCAGTGATCTTACAAGATAAAAAGCAGGATGAACTCACAGTTTAGTTTTATTGTTTGATAGCACAGCAACTTCAGCCATAGCTTTCATGAGATAAACAGCAGTGGCTGAAGTACCATACTCAGTTACACTTTAGAACACCAGTGCAGAAGCTAGAAAATTTACTCGTGAATTGCACTAGGTAATAAGCTACTGCAAATACATCATATTGTTGAAGCTTTTATGTTCTGAAGCTGGTGATGCTAGTACTCTAACCTGACACTACAAATCCTTATACAGCTAGAGACAGGAAGAGTAAGAAAGTCACAAGGATCATCTGAAACTATATTAATCCTTTCCCTAAAGCCACGGTAAATGCATGCATCAGTTATCATGCAAGTTTGTGTTACATGTAGTCATCTGATGGAAAGGGACTTAAAATGTGAGTGCCTAGTCTATTCCCTTGCATAACAGCTGATTTTAAAAAGTGACCTAAAGCTGTTAATAAGAAAAACATTCAAAATTATCCAGAAGATTACAGGAGGAGTTAATTGAGGCTACAGCACTTTTCTGCAGTGCACTGCTGGAATACTTGCTTAACAAAACCAGGACAAATCCCAATTCAACAGCAGTGCCTGAAAGAAAGGAAGAGACATCAAGATGTGTGTTAAGTATGTAAAATAGTCTCCAGCATTCTTTACGGGTGTGAAAAGAATATAATGAATCCTTCATTGCTTAGAGGGGAACAGTTTTGTCTTGCCAGAGGACAGATTTCCAAAGAATGATATTTACATTTTCCTACAACCTGTAATTTTCTCATTTATCATTTGTCGGGGTCCAAAGACCTTTTACTGCACATAGGATGTTTGCATATGTTTAATGATCCTTATACCAAACAAATGTCACAGTCTGAATAAGGAAATTAGTTAATATCGCTGATGTTGCTAATTTAACACCATTAATGTCACACTGTGAACAGCTACAGAAACTACAGGGTCTTGTATCATAGCTAAGCTCTACTAGTTGCAAGTCTGTTCTCCAGCAGACAGTACCAAGAAGATAGCCCATGCAAATATCACATGCAAGGAAATCCAATAAAATTTTAAAAGATTGCTTTGATTCTGTAGTTGGACTACCAGACAAGTGTGACTAAAGACAGATCATTTGATAGAGATTTAGAGGCACTAATTGGAACTCACTTATCTACACTCTTACAGCTGCCTCCACTTTTATCAGCGTGCTAGGATTTGGAGCAGTCAGAAAAGAATCCAAGTGGATCACAAAAACCATTGCGTTATGGTATTTCTAGATGTACAGCAAGATCCAAAGACCCACCCAATGAATCAGACGGCAGAAGACACATTGCAGTGTTGTCTTCAGTTGCAACTATGCCTTTTCACCCTTCTCTATGCACAACTGATGTACATTTTGTGAAGTAATTTGTCTCCACACATATTAACTATGAAAAAAGCTTTCTAGGAGTAGAACAATTTAATTTTTCTCTAAGTTACTATAGTCTTCTACACACTTCCTCTGACAAAGAAAGTACGACAAAGAAACCAGATTCTTTAGAAAATCCTTCAAATGCTGCTGGTACTGGAACATAGCAGAAGAGAAAACTTGATAAAGACTAAAAGGTAAATTATTTTAAACAGAATTAATAACACAAAAACCCAATTGTGCATGGAATGTGCCCAAAAAGAAGGGTGGGGGAAGGGAATTGCAAAGCAACTCATTTGCAACAACAGGAGCTGATAACTTCAGGATGATCATCAGGCATTTATCAATAACAGATATTTTCCTTAATCTGATTAGTACCACATATATATAGCATATTTTTATTAAAAAACCCAAGTTGATAATTCTAAACGTTACAGTTAGTAACATAGCGGGCTTTTTGCTCTTTCCCTACCTAAAGGCACAAGCTGTATGTTGGTTGCAGGACCACATGGATGGTAAAAACTGGCAAGGAATTTGACTCACTGTGTAGTAAAGTTAGGGGAAAAAAAAAAAAAAAAGAAACAAACCACAAAGACACACACAAAAAAAAAAATCCCACAAAGAAATGCTCTGAAACCAAGGCATTACTACGCAGTGACAACCATTCAGAACTTGCCTCATCAAACTTGTTTGAACTCTTATCTGACCAAGCTGACTGAGTACCTCAACAGCACAGAGACAATCTTAGATTTTGCCCTGTTTTGCTCACCTAAGTAGATCCAGCACAGCTTTGATTTTTGTAATACATACAAACCAGAATGAAATCTTTTAATTCATATACATTAGTATCTCGAGAAAGTAACTCAGACAGCTTCTTCAGAACACCCTAAACTGAGGTCTGAGCTGAAGAAAGTCCATTAGGTAACCCATCTAGTTTTGTGCTAATCTTTTTCTTATCATGCACCTTTCTCTGAGAGAGACCTTTACCTGTCCCAAAGTAATGAATCTCTATTAACACTCATATTCCCAACAATTGACACTCAAGGCACACATCACATGCCTGGCACAGTGAGATTTGGAAGTCTACAGTATTAAAAGGATTTCAAATCCCAGCATACTGAAAGAATAATGTTCCTGAGACAGCACAATCTAGAAACTGTCTGCACCTTAAGAAACTCTCAATTTGCTGCACACATACATAAAATCCCAGCTTTCTCAAATACTTGAGATATTACCTCAGGTCATTAAGGTAACAGGCAAAAGCAACAAGTTCAAGCAAGAACAAAGCCCTAAGTTTTCAAAGTATATCCATTTTTAAGTTTTACTTTTTTATACCAACCAATACGCATTTTTTCCCCAAACTAGTAATAACATTTTCTAGATCAAGTTCAGTAATGAAAATAGATGTTACTAGACTCATCAGAAGTGAATTTAGGATTAAAGACACTCTTTCCCCAGATTACCTAAAAACAGAAGAAAGAGGGTAGTATACACAACCATGTATTGAAATGCCCATTTAAACACTACTAGGAAAAAAATAAAGATGACCGTTCACACTCCTTACAGTAGTCCTCTACAAAGTCACTGGGGGTTGCGGGTATATGACTTATTAGACGAGCATAAAGATTTTTCTTGCAATTACTGGACAAAGATATGGACATTTAATACTACATTCTTCACTACTCATAAACTTAAATTCAGATGACAGGATCTTATCATTATACTTAAAAAGAGAAGATCCATACCTTTCATTATTACTTTTGGCATAAGATAACTTCACCCCAGTTGAAAATTAACACTGTTGTAACAACGCAACATAAACTTGTTACTACTTTTAACTAAGACAAAAAAAGAACAGTGGAAAAGGAAGAACGGAAACTGAATGATAAAGCTTTGTGAAGATCAGCTGATGTTAAATTCATCATTTTTAAAGAGTCCTACCAAGTATCTGGTGTGGGAGAAGGATCAGAACTTTAGTTCTTTGGTGTGCATTGAGCTTTATGGTTTCGGTACTTCAACCTTCCTTAGAAGCAAGCTGCAATTTCCAAGACTGCATACTCTTATTCCTTCCACAGTCACAGAAGTAAAATGTGTTGAGTTACGATTCTTGCTTTAAAGCTATAAAAACAAAACAACAAAAACTCACCCTAAAACACACTTCTGTCTTTTTGACCTGCATTCTTGCCTTCCACTGGATGGCAGTAACTCTGGGGTAACATTGCAAAGTATGCATAAAGAGCTATATATTGTTCACACTTCAACCACAAAGACGACAGAATCCAGAAGAAAAATATTAACTCTATAAGCAGATGTAAGAAAATCTATACAACAGGTCAATTGATCAGGATGTGCAATCCCCAAAACCTACAGGAAGTTTTCCTTATTCAGTGTCCAGATTGTAAGTAACGTCAGCTTCTGATGCATTTCAGTATCTTTAAGATCCACAATCTTCCTTTCCCAAATATCACTAGAAAAAACAAGTTCTTAAATACACTGAATCCATCTATTAAACTGAGTAGTCATAGTCAATGACTCAGTCACAGAGATGGTCAGAACTCTCAGATCACAGCAGAACCACCGTTTACAGTACGTCCTACTTCAGGGATCAATAATTTCAGCCTTTCACAATGACTGCTGCCTGTCCAAGATTGTCAAATAAGGAGGACAATTCAATTGCTTTCTTTCTAGGAACTTGAAATAAGGTGCTGCCTATTTCTAAATGGGACATGTCTTTCTGGAGCAATGAGACTTCATCCAGTATTTGTGTTATTTCTTGTGAGGTATTGATATTTACACTTGTTTCCCATCACCACAAAGTTATTACCTTCATTTTAGAATACTGTTTGCAGATTAGAGACAACTCTGCAGTCTAACAGATACGATTTATTTTGACACTCTCTTCCAACAATTCATTAAACATGGCTAATTAGTGCTAGTGATCACACATCAAAACTTTTATTTCATCACAAACTGCTTAAAATCACTGAACTGTAAGCTGCTATCCTGATTTTATTGTGGAAGGTGAACCAATGCCGGAAAATATAGACAGAAATACAAAATAACAAACTAAAATCTAGAATAAGCCCATTGCAAGTATTAACTACATAATAAACTTCTACATTGTTCAAAGGGGGAAAAATACCACTGCTATAACAAGACCAGGTTACAGATGTCAGCATGCCACTGTATAGATTTCTTTATCATCAAATCACCATTTAGCTACTTCAGTTCATTGTGCATAAGTTTAGATAGTAAAAACATTTGATGTAGGAACTGCATCTGTGTTATAAAAGTTCCAAGTATAAAATATGGTGTTGTAAAACTAAATAAAATCATACCTGCTTTATGAATCTCATTCAGCTTTACAGACAGTTTCACTTGAATAAAGTTTCCTAGATTCTGTTACTAGATCTTTCACACTAGTTAATTTTCTTCAGTGCCATTCTATTCTGGGCACCAAAACAAATTTCCTACCACAGCCAACATGCAAAAAGATGACACTACTTGAAACCCTTTAAATGAAAATTTTGCTCACCACGATTTGGAAAATAAGAACACAGATACACATAGCTGTACTCTTTTTTTTAAAAATTTTTTTTGGGTGTTCTTTTTGTTTGGTTTTTTTTGTTGTGTTTTTTTTTGTTTGTTTTTTTTGTTGTGTTTTTTTTTGTTTGTTTTTTTTGTTGTGTTTTTTTTTGTTTGTTTGTTTGTTTTTTTTACACATGCAGACATACATATATATACACACACAGAGAGGTGAGTCTAGCTTAAACTGTTGAACTATTGCATTCACTTTAAATTTAAAAAAAAAGCCTTACCCCAGCGTATACACAACTGTACTAATACAGAAAACAGAAGTTTGCATTTCACTGTGATACAGATCACTGTAGACACTAACATCCAAAGAGCACATAAATCTGTGCATGAAGGATCCCAGGGCAGCTGCACAATACAAGCATACATTTTACATATCATGAGAATACTAGAACTCAAGCACAAGTCCTTATAAGAGGGAAGATAAAAATTTCTGTTTACGGAGACATTTTTACTGCCTAAGAAGCAACACTTCTTTGGACACTGCTTCTTGCTGAAGACCTTTACACTTGCAGAATCTGTATTTGTAGAAAGGCATAGTTATATCTAGTATTGAGACAAGTCCAAAGTAACATTTTTATGGAATTCAGAAATATTACACATCTTTTCTCCTCCTACAGAGGTCAACCACTAACTAGTTGAAATCCTCCCTTGTCAAACTTGCATTATCATTCCAGAATTTCTCCCCATGCATCATTTGGGTGAGGGGTAGGGTAGTGGGGATGGGTAGAGGAGAGGCAGTTAACCAGCAACAAACTACATTGAGAAGTTCAGAAAATTTCCAAAAGTTAAACAAAAATCCCAGTCTACTAGAGACTAATGGGGTCTACTAATGGGGGGGTGGTGGTGGTGGTGGAACAAAGCAAAAGAAAAAACCAAACAAATAAACTCAACTCATTACAGCTTTCCAGGTTTCAAATTAAAATCATGGCTTGTACTGGAACAAACCCAAGATATTCTCAAAAACACGAGCATACTGGAACACGCATTTTTATATTCCAAATGTAGGCCTGTATCTCATTCTCCAAAATGTCCACTCCAGCCTGAGAAACGGGCTTAGTATATTGATAAAAATGAGAATGTGTTCTGCCAAGGATACTGCAAGGGACAATTTGAAAGGCAGGTCTCACCTACTCTTCATGGAAATTGGCAAAGGCGTGGAGCATTCTTCACAGAAGTACAATCTCACCAATATATTTAACCAAAACTCTCTGATGGGTTTGTAGCAGTTCTTAATCTTACTTTTACTCTATTCTGAACTTCATAGTAACGCTACATGTTCAGCTGGCCAAGGAAAGGATGTTAAGAGGAAAAAGGAGAAAAAAAAATACTGTGTCTCTCTGTAGGGGTAAAATTATTTGGAAAATATTTTTGTTATTCTATACTACCTACCAAGCAAGAAGTTAGAGCTGTCTAGAATTCAAATCAGTTACTTCCAAAAACAGTTTTGCAGGGAAAAAAAAATATAAATTCACACACTTTCCAAGTTGCGGAATTCTTTGAAACACCAGATATTAAATCTAGCATCTCAAAAATACGCAAGATGCATATTACACAGCGGGAGTAGTTGCTTTATTCCATCACCTTCTTTCTTATTCACAACAGAGAACGGCCTTACTCATTTATATATCTAAATCAGTTATATTTGCAAATTGGATATCACCAAGTCCATTTGATTATCTATTTTTGTAGATGAACAGCCACAATTCTTCTCACCTGGGATCGTCATAACAGATGTTTGAAAGGAAGTCACAACAGTGGAATACATAGACTTTCTTAAAAACAAAACACATGGAGCCATTATTCCAACTTAACATTTTGTTTAATGAAATAATATTAGCTACTTAGAAAAAACTACATTTTCCTATCCATTTAGAAGAAATGATGGAAGATCTAGTACTGAAAGACCAGACTAATCAAGATGATTTTATACAGCAACAGCAAACACTTTCAGCTAGAAATTACCTTAAAGACAACTCCTTGCAAGGAATCTAAAGCAGTAAAAAAAAAAAAAGTGTTATGTAGCCAAAAAAAAAGGATAACAAAAAAGGTTTTTTGCAAATATCAAAGTCCAGGAAAAAAATTAATAAGGCTATTAAATACTTTGAGAATAACACTATATTTTCCACATGAGATTACAGCAAACACACACAAAACCCTCCACACTCAAACCACAAAACATCTATAATAGGAAAACCCCACCATGCCAGGAACCCTGCCTTGAATTCCATGATTTGTGCTGAAGAGAGTCCAGAGTTCACCTAAACTCCCTAATACAGATTACAAATAAAGCTGCCCTATTTACACAAGTATTTTGAGTATTTTCCTAAACTTCTCTCATATTCCATTTCCCCACCCCTCAAAAGCAAGCAGAACAGTTAAGTAAATTTAAGAGAGACAGCAGGGGAGTCAGCTTAGTTTTTGAACAGCACACTTAAAAGTTTAAGTTTCACTGCTGCAGGACGTGTCATAAAATATACAGATCAATCAAATTCTATGAAGAGGATTGACTTGGAGGACTCTCACAGTATGTTTAATCAAAACAACATCCTTATACATGTCAGTTTTACTTCCATATAATGAGAAACTCAAGAGATACACTGAACATTAGCAGGAATGAACTACAGAAGAATTATCTTTATGTAAACGCATTAAAGTTATATTTGGAGAGGAGAGAGGGAAGAAGAGAGAACTGCTATGCATAGCACTAAAACAATTTCTCCAGTCGCATCCTTTGGAGAAGTCTTAATCACATTATACTCTAGTGCATAAGTTTTTACAGCATGGCCCGCCATGCTTTACATCTTTCACACGCATTGAGCATAAAAGCTATTGCACTATAGATTAATTTTGGAACACAGCTGACATCTAACCAATTAAGGGGCTTTTCACAACTACTATCTGATGGCATAAGAAGACGTTCACCATTAATACCAAAGATACTACTCATTACCACAGTAAAAGTGAAAAAACCCTGTATTTCTGGTTTTAATCTACTGAACTTAACATTAGTCACAGAAAAGCAAGAGCATATATTCATTCATTCACATGGTTGGAGAAAGTAAGGGAGACAACACGGACACTGCACCTCTGCATGGTTTCACATCCATACATAAAGCTTTAAAGGAGAACAAAAAAAAAAAAANAAAAAAAAAAAAAAAAAAAAAAAAAAAAAAAAAAAAAAAAAAAAAAAAAAAAAGAAAAGCTAATTAGAGACCTACCTACAACTCTACCACGTCTATGCCTGGAGCCCTGCAGCCTTGTAGTGCTGTTCAACAGCCCAGCACAAGACTAGGAACCAGAAGTTTTTAGCACAGCGCATGTTATTTTCCAGCTCAGCCACTGCCTCACTGCCTGACCTTGGCCAAGTCACTTCCCCTGCAGCTCAGCTCCCCACCTGGCAGTCTCCCCCTCCACAGAGCGCCGAGGACGAAAACCCGGTAATTATCCACCACACACGACTCTGCACCGGCAAAGCTGGAATAGAAGGCCGGGGGGAGGGAATAGGAGTGGGGGTTTCCCCACTCACAGGTGATAAAAACCTCCCCGACGTTGATTCAGCCTCCCGCCCAGGGAAGGCTCTTCCCCCCACACCTTCCCTATTTCCCCACTGTACGGGTTAAACCGGAGGAGAAGCCGGCGCCCCCCGCTCGCCCGCCCCAAGCGCACGCAGCAGCTGAGGGAGCAGAGCCCTCCGGGCCTCCCGCCCCCACAGCCAGAGCCCTCCCGGCGGCCCCAGCCCGGCTGCGCACGGAGGCGGCGTTACTTACAGCACCCACCAGGCAGAAAAGTCACAGGTGGCCCGGAGCCGCCGGCGATCAGGGGCTGAGAGACGACCGACTTCCCGGGGCGGAGGTCACCTCAGCACCCGCGCGGGAAAGGCAGCAAACTGGGGTGGGGGCGCTGCGCTCCGCTCCCCGCCGCGGGGCCGCGCAGCTCTGGCCGCTGCCGTCGCCCTCCCCGCGCGGGGCCGGCTGCCTCCCGCCCTTCCTCCCGCCCCCCCCCCGCCCCCCCCCCCCCCCGG
>VYXH01005921.1:1068856-1179406 GCA_013397275.1 Burhinus bistriatus
CCGCCGGCCAATGCGGGCCGCGGCGAGGAGCCGGCTTTAACCATCTGTTGCGAGGCGCCTCCTCCAAGCGCTGCCGCCTCCCTTGCCGGGAGACTCCCGCCCAAGCACCCTGCCGAGGAGGTAGGGAGCCAGGAGAAAGCCCCCGCTCCCTCCCCCGAGCTCTTTGCCCTCCGCACCCTCAGCGGCCACGACTGTTACCCGCCTCCCCTCCCCCACTCACCTCAGGATCGCCGCCCACTCATGAGTGGCGCCCTTCACCTCAGCGCTCTCCTCTGCCCCGTTCTCCGCACAGCACCCCTCAACTCCCTCCCTGCCAGGTTGGCGCCTTCCCTCAAGCCTCGCCGCCGCTGTGGGGTGAGGGAAGAGGAGCACGGCTGGAGGTGCCCTGAGAACGCCGCGGCACCGCCCCAGGCAGCACCCCGTTAGAAGTGCCAGGTGGGGCAGCGAGGGGGGTGTGCGTGTGTGGGGGGTGTTTGAGGGTGTCAATCAGGGAAAAAGAAGTGCATGTGAGGTCTCATCCTCCTCAGGCTGGTGGGGATAAAGTCCTGACCTGATAAAACTTCTGTACCTCCCGCTTAATAATCGGGGTTCTCCGCGTTGGGTGTCAGGAGGCCGGCCGTGGTATTGCACAGAGAAATGTGCCTCATCCTGCTTCAATGGGCATAAACCAGGGCTAAAATCTGTCTGTGTTTAGACTCCTTAGACATCTCCTGTGGAGAAGCTGTTCCAAAAGAGTGTAAAGTGTCTTTCACTATTTAATGGCTTTGAGTTTTAGCCTTTTGCATTCCTAATTTGAAGGGTTTTCCACAAACATGCAGACAGCCTATACGCAGGGTCCCTTATTTTGGGTCCCTGTCTCCACACCAGGTAATAGTAGTCCAGATGTTTGCAGTGCATATGTAAACTTTCCTAAAAACAGAGCCATAGTTCTTGTTTTACTTCTCTTTTTATAGCAATAATTTCCTTGTTACAGACTTCCCAGATCATGCTTTTTAATCAGATCCCTTCAGTTGATTCTCCACAGAAAATCCAGGGAATGAGAAGTTAACTTTTTTCCAACGGGTTCCAGGGTAATATTTTTATGAAGATGTGTCAAGAAAATGATGCAAATTCTTTTCAACTTTCAACAACTAAAAGTTAACAAAACAGTCTTGAGATACATGCTGTGGAAAGAAAAAAATGTACATTTGTTGCATGTGTTAACACAAGTTCTAAATGAAGTTTTGTTATTTTTTGAAACTGTCAGGTTCTTATTTCTCACCAGAGCAGTGTCATTAAATTATGGATTTTAAAGTAGAGTATGGACCAGATATGATTTGCAGGACTTGCAGGATTTAAGATACATTATTATGCAAATTTTAAGGTTATATTTTCTCATCATGTATGTTATCCGTAGCTGGATAGTCTTGTAAATAAATTAATCATAGGTCCTTTTATTATAAAAAAATATGATTTCTAGGAATAAAGTCAACCACCTGTATTCCATACCAATGTTCTTATAAAATGGCCTGTAAATGGTACAATGTGTTACTCCAAATAGACACTTTCAAAGATGGGATATATTTCTTACCCACTAGGAAGGCTTTATCTTTGCATTAAAGGATCTCAACACAGATTAGATTTATCTTATTACTACGAAAAAGTCTGAAAAATACTAAAAATTTAATGATTTGGATTTTTCTTATAAGACTTCAGATGGATGAAATTCTGCCCTAATGTATGCATGTGGAATGCCTAAATCTGAAGGGAGAATTTGTCATTACAAGATATTTTTAAGGAATGGTTTCTATATAGTCATAGTTACTAGAATGACAAATTAGCTAGTGAATCTTCCATTAATCTTACAAAGCTATTCTCAAGCCTAAATTATTCCCATATCTAATCAAGGCTTATCACAATAATTTTGTGAGATTTTGTTTCTAATATTACGACAAGGTTTTGTCTTACTACTCTAAGAATGTTGTTATTATTGATTTTATAAATGCATAGAAATTCCATCTGACCTCTTAAACCAATTGTCCTAGGTACCAAATATATGCATAAAAAGATGGTCTTCACCTGAGTACTTTGCATGCTGTCATCATATATAGAAGTCAGCCAAAGGATGGTTGGAAATAGAACAATCCATAGGCAACCAACTGACCTCTGAAACAATGAAAATATGAATAACGTGTTCAGTTGGACAAGAAATCTTGGCAGAATCCAAAAGCATATTCAGGTAAGTGGTGTCTTAGTCCACTGCTGTAATAAACACTGCTGTTACATATAAAAAACTATGCCTTAAGTCTCAAAATAATGTTTCTTTAGGAAGTCTTTTATTTCACAAGCAAAAAGACTATTGCAAAGGCAACTGCTTACCTTTTTATTTTTTTTTAAAATATATATTCTTTCCCTTAGCTCATTACGGTTTTTATTACTTACTTGCATAGATTAAAAATATGACAAATTCTGCATGCATACATCATCAGTATTGTGTATGTCATGGATGTGATTAGGGCAAGATTCAAACAGACCACCAACATGCCATGAATTCAGGGGTTTTCTTCGGTAGTTTTACTAGCTACCATCTTGGTATATGACCATTGGGCAATTTGTTGAACTTGCCTGTGAATTATTCTTTCATCTGTGAGATCTGGGATAGTCATACTTGAAGAAGTGGCACTTTTTTAGTAATAATATTTTGTGAATTTATTTATCTATAACAAATGAACTAGTAAATAACAACTTTGAATATAGGCATGCAATCATTATCCATCGTAATGGTATTTTCTCCCACTTCATTCTAAGCGGCATATACTTGGCACTATATAGTGCTTAAAATGAGATTTAAAATCTGCTTAAAATGAGATTTAAAATCTGCTTAAAATGAGATTTAAAATATAGACAGTATTTTTTGTCAAATATCATAGCAAACATCTTAAAATCATCAAAGATCTTGTGTGAAAGTCTTTTAAAGAATAAGCTTATTTTTCTAATGGGTCAAGTAGTGCATTAACAGTGTGTGCAGAGGTGAAGCTGCAAGCAATTATCATTCAGGAGACCAAAGACAGGGAAAATGAACAGTTTTCCACAGAGTTCATGATAAAGAGCACTGTATCCCTGAAAAGCTTTGTTTTCTTCTTGTAAAAAGATTGCAGTGCCTAATTATAGGACTTCAATGAGACTAGGGTCTGGTACCTCCAAGAAAGCTATTCAAAAACTATTTTGGTATGGGTTCCATGTGCAGCAGGTGTTCATCACCGCAGTAAGCTCGGAAAACAGCACCTCTTGCCATTCCCACACCACATGTTTGCTCTAGGAATTTTGGTTTTAGTGGGTGCTTTCAAGTCACTTCCAACAAGAGATTGTGTGTGCATGTTACATATAGTTAACCTGTAACTTTCTTCCCACATCTTTTCTTTACACAAAGTTGAGCGAAACGCAATCTATTAGGCTGATGCTTTCAGTAGAGTTAAAAATATTGATATGCATTAGCTGCAACAATCAAAGTTTTTAAATCCCTAGTGTCTTAGAAGATCCATTAACCTTAATCAATCCAACACATCTGATTGTGCTTGCCAACTGCCCTTTTCCAAATAAAAATATATCGTTACATTAATAGCATCAGTAATTAAATACTAGCGTGAACAGAAAAACAAAGCCAAACATCCAAATACTGCAAACCTGGGCCACTGACTTAGTTCCAGATCTTGCAGCAGGCTATTCTCTGAAGTGAACCAGCCAAAACTGTAAGAGTGGAACTCAACATGTGAATGCAAAGACAAAGTTTGAATTTTAAACCCCCCCTTTTTTTTTCTGCGTGAAATACATTACGTTCCCAGTGGAAAAAAAACCTCAGGATTGAATAAGCTAATCAGAAACACACCTTAGAGCCTTAGTTATAAAGAAGTTGCTTTCTTATAAAGACAAAGCTGATTTGTGGGAATGCTGCCACTTTTTATAAATTGTCAAAAGCTGGGGGTTGTTTTACTTTGGTTACGTGCCAGTCATGACTCAGGAGCTGTTATGAAAATGAATGTGCTGTTTCAAATGTTGCAAGACCTGGTCTAGATTTAGATAGTGTAGCATATTTACCTCAAAAAACAGATTAATCTCAGAAGCTGCAGAACTGAAACCAGTTGGAATGTCACTTAGGTGCTGACACTACTGAGAAAATAAAAACATGGATAGGCAGTGCTAACCACTGAAAATGCCAGCAGATGGTAAGTGAAATGTTATGTTCCTACCCCACAGGGCCATGTCTTCTGCTGGCAAACAACTGTATTTTTTAGGGGAAGGGAGAAAAACAACAACAATAGCAACGAGGTACAACAAGTACATAAGCAGACAACTGTCTAAACTTCGGAAGATAGATGGTTGTCTATTTGACTCCAAGATTAACCTTTCTGTGTAAAGACAGCTATCAAAACTGTGACTATTTTACATGTTCTTTGATAACTGTGGTAACTGGTGACTGCAATCTCCTCATGTTTCCTATCCCCTTACTCAGAACACATTAAGGGAAATGGATTATAATTCCAGTGCTAACAGGAAGTGTTCAGCAATAACAATCTGTAGCTTCTAGAGCACTTTCCTGTTTCAAAGGGCTTTGCAAACATTGATTAATTAATCTGTTCTGTGTTCAGTTCTGGGGAAGCATGCAATCTTTCCCCTAAACAGTTGGGCTTTGTTATGGCTTTTAAAGGCTGAACTGTGCTGTGGAGTCGGGTGAGTGAGCACGTGCAGAGGGGCAATACTGGAGTGATAGCTGCTGAAGGCATGCTGTTGGGCAGCTACAAGGAACATGTTTAACAGTGGCTGTAAATCTTTTCCTTTCTTGAGGTGCCAGGTGATACACAGAGGTAAAAAAAGCCTCATTATCTCTTTCCACAAGTTAGGTTTCCTCTTTGATGTCTTACTCGTAAAGGCAGGTTACTGTGCTGACACAAGGATCACAGTCATCAAGTTCCTTCTGCTACCCACACATGCTCACACATTACTTGTCTTTTCTGACTTTCCATGTGTGCAAAAGCAAACTTACTGTATTGGTTTCTACATTTAACCTAAAAGGGATTTAATTTTAGTCACAATCCCTTTGTAATGTGGAGTTTTCCTTTTCAGTCCAGTTCATGAAGATACACCTGTCTGGGTGTGTTCACTTGCACTGACTGCCTTCACTTTAGGTAAGAAAGGGACTCTTTGGCTTTGTACCTTCTACAGCTTCTAAGAACACTGATCCTGCCTTTGTCAGCTGGTAGCCTGAGTGATCTGAATGATATGTATCCAAAAGTTACCTTTTTAAGAGCCAGTTTACAACATCAGCTACTGGCAACTAAACCAAATTTCTTAATTTGAAATGCATAATATATTCAGTATGTACTTCAAGTATACATAGTTATAATGGAGCCCTGCCAATGATACTGTCTGAGCAATTGCATGTATTGCATGTCTGCTTTGGTACAGTAGTGAATCTGGCACTAGACATTACAGAGTAGATTTTTTCAAGGTTTGGGTGAAAGACAGAAGCCTGAAACACCTTAGCTAGACTACAGAAGATATTTTATTTCCTATCTTCAGTATGTTGAGGAAAAGCATCTTAAGGAGGAGGAATACATGAAGTCATTTCAGTCAGGAAAAAGAGAGAGAGGGAGAAAGAACTTTATATAGTTTAGAAATCTCTGCCAAGTTGCTTGCTATAGAAGCTTCTGCAGACACACTTTGTAAGCAAAGATTCCTTGGACTCTAGCAGGGGACTGAACATTTTTGAAAAGATGTACAGCTTTACACTGCAGGACAGGGTTCACATTATTTACTGAGAAATGGCTGGCTGCCTGCCAAGTTGAAAAACATTCCCTTGCCAGCATTTCAGCTGAAGAAAAAACGAGGTAAAATAAATACCTCAATATTACTCTATTACAGTGTTTAGACTCTACCCTTCAGATCGAAAAATGAAATTTATTACAACAATAAATGACCCCCTAAAGATCTGAAAACTGCCAGGGCTTTCTATCTCTTCCTTTCTAATGAAGCTTTGCAATTTCACCAAAGTCAGAAAGTTGTGATTATACCAATAGATCATGCCTGTGCATACATATGCAATGTGTATAGAGAAGTGACATGCTTTAATTGTATTTTTAATGGGAAAGATCAAATAATTCCGTAAAATATGCTACAGGTCTCATGATTGATGATTTCATTTTGAACAAGGCAAATTAAAAATGAGACTGAGAGCATAGGGAATCTGTGAAATTACTGTTGCATATACAGATTTATGCAAAAATCTAATACTTATATTTGATATGGGTTGAATGTGCACATGGCATCTTTTCTGGATACAAGTTCATGGATCTTTCCTATTATTTGTATTTTTCTAAAGTAATACGAATCAACGAAAATGCAATTTCTGCATTCTTAAAAAATGCTTGAGGAATTGGACACGGTTATCACTGGGAATTTTTTCTTATGGTGTCTGGAAGTTGTATTTCATATATACAATGCTACTGCACTTGCATATTAACCAGTGGATCTGTAATTTGCAGATGAAGAACAGAAAGGTATGTACTCTTTAAGACTTTAAGTCAGCTCTGAGTTTCACTCTTCACCAGCAGCAAGCACTGGTCTAATACTGTCTTCAGTCACACAGGTTAACTTGCAATCTGTATTTAAACATGCTACCTGTTCGAGATCTAAGATACAATAAAGTAAACCGTATAGCTATAGGCTAGGCCATGCAAGTGTAGGTTCCTAGATATTAAGGAAAGTAGGAACCGTTGTGACAGCTTAACTTAATCTTCTGGTGTCTAGGTTTTTTGGTTATACAGCAAATCTTTCAAGCTTCACTGGTTACCACTGTCTCTACTGTTCAATACCACAGATATTGTTAGGCAGTATGTTACTTACATATGCCATGTGTGTTTCTATGTATTGGTCCTTAAAATCAAATGCTCCCTGACCTTTGGGGCATGCAGTTTGAACCACAGTCACATCTGGATTTAGCTGCTAGCCTTTACTACTTAAAAACCTCTAACAGAACTGCCGTTTTCCTTTTTTGACTTAATATCTGGATTCAAACCAGACCTGTATGTGTGAGATGCATCTCAATATGTATGAAGCCATATCTGCAATCTCCAGGGTCTCAAGGGTAGATGACTTGAAGGTATTTGCTTATGCTAGGGAACAGAATACATGCAAAAACAGAATTTCTTTTGGATTTTACTCTTCTCAGATGTATGCACTGAATCTACGTTTACATATACTGTCTTTATGTTGTAAATTTGTGTACAGTTTTCCTGGGACAATGTGTGTCTGTATAAACATGTCTTTTATTGAAGGATGGGCAAATGTTGGTCTGAAGTCAAACAGCTTTAGATATAAGTTGGATTGCCAAGCGTAAAACAGGTATTTGGCAAAAACCAGACACCACAATAACACATCCTTTTTTGCACATACCCTTTCTTTAGGTAGAAAGCAAGTGTACAGTCCCATGCTGTGCTCCTCTCGCTGCTTGGCATGTTGATATAAAGCATAAACGATTTCAATAGTTTTCTTGTTATATAAAGAAAATCTGATTAAAGAAATTTCTGCTTCCATGACAGTGACATCACATGCTGCAACCCCTAATTGTATGAATGCTCAGGTTTTGCCTTTTCATTTTGTATTGGCAGAGTAGAGAAATCTGAATGTGTATATGAAGGGCGAAGGGACTGAGCTGTGCAGCTTCTAGGAAGCAGGAGCAGCAAAAGAGAAACCCACCTAGAGGTTTTCATTATATGGTTCTTATGAAAGAAACTACATTGTGGGATAAATGCCCAGGCCATTGTTTGGCTTTTAACCCATTCCTCAGTCAGATGAAATCCTACTAAAGTAGGTTAAAGTTTCCCAGAGTGAAAAAACATGTTTTGTTTTTTGCAGAAGGATCAAAGTTTTGTTTGGAAAATCCATTGGAGCAGAGATCTTTTTTTATTAAACGAATTTTACCAGATAGGATCCTTTTTCAATATATGGTGTCATACAGTATACCAAATAGTATTCTTATATCCCCAAAAGTTATATAGCAAGTTAGTTTCATATGCCTAGCACAGCAGCCATAAAGATATGATCTTTACAGGCAGAATGTAAGCTTAAACATTTATCATTATTTGTAATAACATCCATTTCTATGCTGTGATAGTATAACTAAGAATAACTGCAGAAAATAGAAAATTGTTGCGTGCTGTTTGCAACCTAAATCTGTATGGGAACTGAACCCTCACAAGACAAGAACTTTGAAATCCACACATTCAAGTTTGGTCCTAAAAGACATGAATCTGGCTACTGAATCATAGAAGACAATGAGCAAATGCAGTTGAAAGGGATTGCAAATAGTAACATTATCTAAAGCAGTAAGAATTTGGAAAGAAAATTGAAATTAATTCCTGCCATTGGGTGGGTGGATTCGTTTCTGGATTTGATTTTTCTGAGTTGTGACATTTATGATGCTTTCTTGAAAGTTTTTTAGCATTAAGAATAAATCATACTTCCTACATGAAACATTTTCATTTGTGACAGATAAATTTGTAGGAAAATTGCATGTAGGAAAACATCATTAAAAATAAAATTCCCAATCCATTTTGTATTTTATTCCTGCAGAGAGCTAGTTGTCATTTGAACTTTCATCCCACTGCCTGAGCACACTGGTTTTATGTTTATTTAACCTATTTCTTAGCAGAATGCAGAGAGAGCTGAATATGAAGGAGAATTGCTTATAAATTATATTGCATTCTTTTTAGTTGCATCTGATGTGTTTCTTACTTTGTGGTTGCAACATGCACAACTTACTGTGGACAAAATAGAATAGGCACATATAAATAAATCACCTATTCTCTATCTCCTCTGATTGTAAAACTCAAAAGTCAGCTTTCCATTTTTATCAACTGCTATTACAGTCAGGCTGCAGTTAGGATTTCTAAGAACTGTGGTCACCTGACCTAGTTGTAAAACCAGAAAATATGGATTATATCTGGTTGCATATGCATTTTTAGATTACTCTCTTTTACTATTTGAAGATTGAATCTCGAAGTCAGTCCCTCTGTTTTTTGTGCAACGCATGGTATGTCCTTTTAATGTTGGGTAATAAAGTAATACATTTGAAGCATAATCTAAAAGTTTTCACAGATGACATTTCAAATTTTCTGGAAAAGAGCAACACAGATAGCAGTACTGACTGTTTGTTGGGTTTAAGTCAACTTCGCTCTAGAGTTCATATGTCTTATCTCCCAGTTACTCTGTTACTTGCAGCTTTATGATTTATGTATTTGTCTGAATATAGTCTTTTGATAGTAACAAAGGCTCAGTATAACTAACTGCCAAAAATCTCCTAGGGCCTTTTCCTCAATTTTACCATGACATTTAAGACTTAGTCAATCCAAGACAAGCTCTATTTATTTAATTCCCATCTTGTTTATTCCTTTTAATGAAGTCAGGTTCTTTGTATCTCAGATAAGGTTAAAGGAGAAATCCCAGTTCTACTAAAGGCAACTGGGATCTTCTGCTGGAGAACTTATGTACGTTCTTCTGTGTTAAAATATTAAATTTTGTGTAGGATTTTCATTTCTTTCTCTTGTTTCCCCAAATTTCTGTTTATCCCCAGTATGCAACAGGATCCTTTTGTTGTTCGCAAATTTATGCTGCTATATAAACAATAAACACATCAGCTAGCATCATAATCAGAGAAATCCACGTGTTTGATTTGTTACCCATAAAAGTCATTAGATTCCTTTAGGTCTTCCCTGGAGACATCACTTTCTGATGCTTTAAAAGAGTTTAGCCATATTTTCTTCTAGAGTGGGGATGATCTGATTTTCAATGGATTTATTTGAACATTGCATGTTCCATTTTACTCAGTTATTCTAACCTGCATAGGCACCTGTTGATTTGAGAGACAGTGAAAAAGCATAGAACACAAAACTCAGTACGAAAAGAATGGCATGGGAGGACAAAAGAAGAGCAAAATATGAACAAGGGGGGATAAAAAAATGAGAAAGTCTGTCAAAAGAAATAGAATCTTTAAATTTGCTTATTCCTTTCCTACCATGGACTGTCATTACCTACAAGGTCACTGCAAACTGTGACTGAAGAGCCAAATGATAAAATTTCTGCTTATGTTGAATTGGTGGTGGAAAATCAAGCTCCAGATAAATTCCTGAATATAGGACTCAGTCTTTTAACAGCCTGGTTTTTTGGCAAGGGTCTTCTATACGAACTAACTGCCATAAAATTGACTTTAGTAGGAAAAAAAAAATTGAACCATATCCTGGCCTGTATGCTGGCTCCGTTGCACTAAAAGGATCTACAAAGCTTTCCTGAGTTGACAGCTGAGATTTCTCCTGCAAGAGGGAATCCCTTGCTGAGGTAGAGCTGGCTTACAGCCACCTTGGCTTCCGTCTGTGCCAACTGGTATTAAGAAAGAGATCTGGAGTGTTGTCCTTTAAAACTGAACCTCCCATAGAAATACAGACACTTGCACTATTTTTTTTCACTAAGTCTGAATCTTCACAGCTCATCTTCTCCCTAAGCATGTATATATGCTGTCCATATAAAAGGACTCTTTCAGCGGAGATGTGATTTTGCAGCATTTAATAGGTTAAATTTCTTCAGAGTATTTATCTTTTCTCTTTGTGAAGAGTCATTTCTCCCTTTATGTGAATGGTTGACTATTACTATGAAGAAACTGGGTACATTTCCTTTGGGAAAACTCATGCTGATTCCAGGTAGAAATTTGTTTACAGTTCCTTTTCCAAGCCCTATCCATCTTAATATTTTATTCATAATAGCTGTAGTCTATTACAAAGTGTTGATTCAGAGACAATGAAGAGTATTTTTTTTTAAGTAGGTATTTAATGACAAATTCAAATTCCTTTGTTTTGAACCTGTAACACGGTATCCACAAATACACAAAATAATAATATTAACATCCTTAGGTTAGGTATATGATCCAGAAGCACATAAAACTGACAAAACCAAAGAGTTTTGTTTGAAAAATATAAGTACCAAAGCCTTCACTTGTATTATTAATATCTTATGTGAGGAGCTGAATGCACATTAAAGTTCATGAGTTTACTAGTATATATGTAAAGGGAGTCATCATTACAACAGATAACATGTAAAAGATTGCAACAACTGGCTACATAATAGTATGTAATTTATCCTTTATAATTGCTTCCTGTTTTGACATAAAGAACTTAATAATTTGTTATCCTGCAATACACGTAATTTTGTTTTAAAGCTTCTTTGATATTTTGAAGCTGACAAACATTGAGCACTTTTATTTTACCAGCGGCAGTCGACCTAAGTATGTGCAGAGAAACTGTTACGTGACTGTTAAGTTACTGCAGGTAACAAGTTTGAGAATTTCAAGTGTTTGTGCGTGTTTGTCATTGAGATTCAGAAGACATTTTGGAGATGGCATTTTCAAGTACCAACTGTTGTGAAATATCTCTCCTTTGTAAGTGTCAACCTGTGTCCCTCCAGCAAGGAGATAGCAATGGAGAGAATTCCCAACTTTAGATGACCCTCAAATAAGAGGTCTCTAAACCAGTTTTCTAAACTACACTTATTTACTAGACTAATACATTCCTCAAAAACAGTATAAATAGCCCCCAGCTTTCACTTGCCATCCTGATATCATATCAAGAGCCACTTCACTGCCATGGGACTGTTCAGTAGTGACTCTGCATCAATGTGTTAGAACACCACCCTAAGAATTTTCCCGATGGTACAGCACTGGCACTGTAGTAGCACTAGAGCTAGATTTGGATAGGGCAGGTATGGTAGAGAAAAATCTCAGTTCAAATAATTTAACTTGGAATTACCAGCGTTTTCGTTCAGTGTTGAGCCCCTAGCATTACTGTACTCTATCCTAGCTTGTAGGTTAGTGGTTTACCACTAATCTTTCAGTATCCCCAGCTGAGCCATTTAATTACACTTCTTGCTCCCTGATGGCCAGTCTGGCCAGACTGTTGAGAATGGACTCGCATATTAGTGTCTTATGTTCTATAAATATCTTATGATGTTATTACATTGAAACATGGATAAACTAATTTGTTCTGCAGATGTATCTACTGTGAAAGGTAAAAAGGTTGTGGCATATTATACCTGAGATGTCTGGGCCAGATCCTCAGCTCCTGAATGTTGATGTAGCTCCATTTATACAACATACCTTTTTCTGATCTATGTTGTGGTTTTTTTCTCTACCACCTTAAATTCAGACACTGGTAAAGTTATTGCTTATGATTTGGGCTTTGACGTATTCTGGTAACAGGTGAAAAATTTCTTAATTTCTTACCAGTCCCTGAGGCATCTTATCCTTAATGACATGTTAAGTGAAATCCAAAATGCCAAGGACCAAATCTGGATGTTGTGGAAGATAAAAATCTTTTAGAGATATCAGTCTAGAATAATTTTGTAGCAGAGCTGTAGGGCAGGAAAAGGGAGTGCTCCTGTATAGGAATATTCATTTTAAAAAGGAAGAAATTTGAACTTCTTAGAACTTTCATAATTATTTCCAAGTACAGGAACAAACATATTCTGCCATTAACCTGGACAGCACTTTATGCAGAGAAGTCCTTGTAACTCTAGCTGAGGCAAATATGGCCCGTTTCCAGCTACTTAATGGAAGCGTTCTTAGTGGTCACTATAGGTATGTTTGTAGTTTATCTTTATTGTTTCTTCTACTGTCCAAATTTTAAAAATCATTACATATTAATTGTGGACATAGAGAAACTTCTTCTAATTAACCAGTCAAAACCTGTAGAAACCTGTAGAAAAAAAGGGGGCAATGGTAAGTTTTTTCTTTATACTGCCTTCTGTCTTTCACATAAAGACATGACCTACTCTTTAATCTCCTGCCAGTCTTTTGAATTAAAGATGTCTTTGTAGTTTTAAGGTGATTTTAAATGTCCCAATCCATTAAAACATTTATCATTAACATTCCAGCCATATAGTCCTCTTTATGATTAAAATAGTTTAAAATGTTGTCTAATGGACCCAGAAGAGTAACTTCACCTAGCAGTTAATCTTTGTCAAGTTTTTATATTCTGTGTATTATTCTTCACAATTACACACCCAGAAGCCTGTTATATTCCCTTTGCAGAGCTGTTTGATTGAGAAGAAATGAAAATGAAAGGGAGAGATTGAATTTTTGGATTAATACTAGCTACAGATCATCTGTTTTGTTTTTAAAAAAAAATCCCAATATGTGGGTCAAGAGGTTGGGAATGCAGTATGGAATTGTTCATATGAGGCTGTAGGATCAAATCAGTTTGACCCAAGCTGATTGCATCTGATTATTGTTACTATTCAGTAATCTTTGGGAAACAAAGTAATGGGAAAATGACTATATAATAAAGAGCTGAACCAAGCTATCTCTGCGCTTCTTATGTTTGACTTCAAAGGAAAAAAAATATATGTCAGGGATGTAGCTAGAGCTTACTGAACTCCAGTGTTCACAATGGCCAAAATGTGGTTGAGCAGACAACTTTTATGCTATTTGGATTTGGTATATGGAATATGAACACATTTCAAAAAAAAGTACACGTTTAAGTAGAATCATAAATTCAATTTTAAAAAATCTGTAATGAAAGTATATATTTGGTATGCTTGATAAGGAAGAGCACAGGAATATTTATTTGCTGATCAAATATCAGGTTTTATTGGGCAAATATGGATTTACATTTGTAATTCCTTTGATGTAAGTGATTGTCCCAGACAAGTCCAAGGTAGATTTTCAGTTTCTCCAAATATTTATATTTATAACATTTGTTTGTAAATTATCTACCAACTTCATAATAGGAATGATACAAAGCACAAGTGAAATCTTTTGTGTACGTCATGTGTGTATATCTTTTTGTCAAAAACTGTGTAAGTTTAAAAAGCAGCTAATGCAGTGCAAGAGCTACAAGAGGAGTGGATGACATCATTGTGCTGGAAAAGATTTTGAGAAATGAGACTTTATACCTTTGTGTGAAAACATCAAAGGATAGAGAAGAAGATGAATGCTGAACAGGTTTCAGGTTTATTTGATTATACTTGTGACTTTTTCAAATTTCTTTAAAAACATGCTGAGTTTTGCTGTTCTGCTAGCAGTTCAAGACTGCTTTAATTCTAGGCTTTGTTGTTGCCGTTCTACTGACTTAGTGCAGAGGCATTTATCAATCTAAGGTTTGAAATTAACTTCAAAATGCAAAAAAGACAGTTTAACCCAGGGAAAAGGAGCCTGTAAGCATATTTTCTAACATAAAAGGAATGTTAGGATCTGAATTGTATTGGGAAGATGGTTAAATGTCTAGAAAGAAATTGCTGGATATGACGTTGTGCAGCTTGAAACTCTTCTGGAATTCATTTGAAAGGATTCGTTTTCTGTAGCATTATTTTTCTGAGAGATTTTTTATGTCAGCTGATTTACTTCAGTTTATAACATTAAATTACAATTTAACACTTTACTAACATAAGCAGAAATTTTATGACTAAAATTATGGTTTATAGCATAAAAAGTTTAAGCAGTATTGCAAAACCCCATGAATTATTATCCTTGATCTGTTGCTTACTCCTCATTCCTTTCCCTAGCCTTTAAATCAAATCCCTCAGACCCAACCTCTTTATCTCCATCCCCCCAAATCACGACAATATGTTCCAGCAATCATCCCAGATGTGTACAGTACTCAGAAATTGAACTGTAACATTTTGGATCATTGCCATAAAATAATGTCAGGCTTTAGGATGAAGATTCTTTATCATTTTGAAAACAAACCAAACCTGTGAACTTCATGATTGGATCTTCCAATTTGGTCCCAACACCTGAGTGAGTTACCACATATTCAAACTATATTGTTAATTTCTCTACTTGATTGTTATCTTCTTGGGTCAAGAATCTTGCCTTGCTCTATGCCTGTATAATAACCAGCATAATACCAGCTACATACCATTCTGCTCAGATAATGTGATGAATTTGATTTTTTTAATCTGTTCATCTTTTTCTGTGTGAAAAGTGGAAACATGGATCATAACTTGTATCTACCAGCAAAAACAAAACCCCAAATCCTCAACAGTAGTATCTTGTTTATAACTTTACATGGCCCAGAGCATAGAAGTCAAGATTGTAATGGTATAGTTTAAGGCAAGAAGAAACTGGATCTTGGCTGAAAACGACGAAAGACCTGGCATGCTAAGCTGTAGCTTTGCTAAAAATCTGAGTAATACTGCTTCTTGTTCTTTAATGAGTGGGCAATGTCTCTCCATTCCCCGCCCCCCATGTCATTTTGCTGATGTTTCTGCTGCCTTTCAAAGTATCTATGAGTGCAAAGTGCTACCTTTGTAGAATACATTCCCAGTAGGATACTAGTGCTCTACCAGTTACAGCCTCTCCTTTACTATTTGAATTTTTTATTTCAAAGGAAGTGAAACTTTCACCTTTTCACCCATACTCAGAGTTTTCTTGCTCATATATTGCCACAAAGTCCGTGTTGCCTACTGACAGGTGCCCCCACAAAACTGTGTGCCATCTGAGTCAGTTTTTGTTGATTGATGTCATTCACCTCTTTGAAATGATCTTTGCAAGTGCTGAGATTTGTCTTGTTGTGTTGTATGCTATTGAAGCACACTGAAACCTGTAGCAAAAAAAGAGAATTAATGAAAATGTATGTCTGCCTCTGCCGCTGAGGTTTTGATATCTTTAACATTTGCATTTATAAAGTTTATAGAAAAAGCTGTGTATCTATGTAGTATATTGGACAGATTCATTCCCTAAATCAGTTGGAAAACTGAAAAACTCAGGGTGATACTATCAAGCTATACTTCATACCACAGCTTAATTTGTTATGATGTGTGATCAGAAGAGTAAGCTTTGAAGAACTGCTTGGCTCTTGCAGTTGTTAACTGGTAGATATTAGCCAATGCAGTTAAAGATTTTGTCCTACTTAGACAAAAGTAGGTATTTCTGCCCCTTTCCGTTTCAGTGGCTGAGACGTGGCTGTCTCATCTGAGTTCCTTATCTTTGCTTTCTGCTAAAAAGTTGGAAAAGAATAGAAATTCTATCCCTCATATATTACCTGCTGTTGTAAGTTCTTATAGTTTAAGAAATAGAATAACTCTTTCCTTACTAGTTTAAGGTATTTTCAGTGTATCAGTGACATACTACATTATGTTAAGTGATTTGAAAATGTGTGGCATCTGAAAGTCTTACACAAGTTTATTATTTTCATTTTGTGGGTAGAGCTTCAGCTACTACAGTCAGCAGGGCTGTCAAAAGGGCTGTCTTGCTTTTTGTTTTTTTTTAAAGATTTTTACCTTTAGTTTATAGTCTTAATGGCTTTCAAAATATATTCTGAAGCAGCACGTTCTTTTATGGCCTCCTCCTTAAGCTGTTGCACACTAGATTTGCTCTATAGGCTTATACAGCACAGCTCAAACTCTGAAGAGATTTTTGTAACTGCTAAAAACGAATTAATTTTACATTTTACATACATCATTGGCTTCATCATTGCAATAAAGTGATGTCACCTCTGTAATTTATGATATTCTCCTTACCCAGTGCCTAGATTTTTCACTTGATATGTGTGGGAATAGTTAATATATTAAAGACTGCTGTCATATTTGGCTGATAATGGACAAATCAGACATTTTTCCAGTTTTTCAGCAGAGGTAATTAATCTGTATGGAGTGCAGTGTTGCTTTAGCACCTGACCTCATTCAAAGATTTCTGCAGAGTTGTGCATTGTATTACAGTGACATACATTCAGGAAGGCATTACATTGTGAAACTAAATGCAGTTTTCCTCACAGAGTTCAAGTAATGTTCTCAGTCATGTTTTAAGGAATGCGAGGGAATTGATGTACAGTGTTGTGAAAGTTTTGACACATGCTATTTTTTTGCCCTTTATATTGTGTAGTATAATGAGGTCACAACCTTCATCATAATATTAATAAATGTAAGATTTTACTAAAATAGAGGTAGTATGTGCAACTATAACACAATACGTATTACTGACCATAAGTTTTTGAGTTGATTTCCAAGCTAGAAAAGTCGGCTATTAGTGCAACATTGCCATACATGTCTGTAGATGTGAAACTTATGCTACTCATAGTGGATTTATATCAAATCCAGAGGGCAGAATAAAATTGTTATAAACAAACTGAAATTACAGCCCAGAGTGTGTTTTCTATAGCCAGCCATGTTTTGTTTTGTTTGAAAAAGCTGGTGAGAAATCCTTTAACTGATGACTCTCTTTCAGCGTGCATTGAGTTACTTCATTGGAAGGAAACTGCAAGGATGAACTTCATAACCTCTACTACAAAGGAAAGCAGTATACTGTCGTCTTTTCCAAATAACAGATTTTTTGTGTGTGACTGTGTCACTTCATCATGTCTTTTGGAGAAAAAACATTTGATTCTGACATGGAGTGCACCTTACATAAGCCTTCAAACCATCACAATGAAATTCAGAAATATTCAGGAATGATTACTTGGTTCATTTATATATACACACATGCACACAAACATAGACATATATGTATATTATGCATACATTAATTTTTTTATATGTACCTATTTCAACTTTTTCAATTGAACATTGCATATTTGAGAAGACTTGTTCCCTTCTCTATTGGGAAAAGCTGAAGTGTTAGTCAGAAGTGTTCTGTAGGCTGTGAACACGTATGCTGGGCACTACATAATTATGTCCTTTTTTCTTTGTCTTGACAACTCATTTGTGAATGAGAAAACTCTGAGGATTAGTTTTTTTCATTACATCTTTTTGGACATGGAAAAGAAGATATAACTGGAGACTGACAATTCAAAGATCATTAGGTCCAGATTCTGGCCAGTCTGGAGTGTCAAAATATCTCCAAGTGGAAGCGGAAACAGCCAGTTCGTAAATTTATAGCACTCTGATCTGCCTTTGAGCTAGACAATTTTTCAGAAGTTCCCAGTGTTCAGGGAGGTTAGCATCAGATCTCTTCATCTCAATATCTCCTTTGCTCAGAAACCATGTATTGCTGCACTAAAGGAATTCAGGCATTCTTGTCCTTTCCCTTGCACCTCAACTCTGTGTCACTGGCATGGCCATAGGCAGAAGCTGTGGTGGATGCAGATCCTCTTCAAAAGGTCATTCCATTTCTACTGCTTCATCATTCTTTCTGCTTCTTTCAGGGCTCAGTTACTGTGGTGTAGAGCATGAGTCCTCCTCTGTTCTTTCCTGCTTTCTCCTTGCCTTTCTAGTCATACACTTATCTTCTACCCTGACAATTGACCTTCTACTCTGATATACACTGTTCCAAAATTAAGCCTTTCTGCTATTTTTCCCCCAGCTCTAACCTGATTTGCAATATCATGCCATCAGAGAGGCAATATAATGCCAAGATTCTTGTAGTATAATGTCAATCTCAAGTACCCTTTGCACTATGAAGTAAATGAGTGAGCATCATCTATTTGCTGCATCAGTCTGTGTGTGATTATCAAAGAGAGTTAACGCACTGTTTTCTTTTCCCTGTAGGATGCTAGTGATCTCTGTTTCACATAAGTATCGTCTAGGGAATGTTGCTGTTTAAACCACAGCCTCAGATTCTTGGTTGGAAAAGTGACAAGGGTGTGTATAGGAGCTCTGGTTTTGATTCCCAAAGGGTATGGTTGTCATCATTAAGACTACTGATTATATGCCTTTTTCTTTCAGATTTCTATTCATAACCATAGCATTCACTCTCCATTTGTCTGACATTTTTAGTGTTTGAGAGGAACATAGAAACTACAGAAAGTCTCACAATTATTGTGTGTCAGAAGTCAGTTTCAGATATGCAGTCTGAATTTTAAAATGCATTGTATCACTGAGCAAATTATTTGCTAAATGTCATGAGCTAGGTCCTTAATTAAAGTCTGAGCAAATCTATCTGTTGGTGCTAATGATTTGCTTCAGTTGTGGCTCTAGCTGTGGTAGCTAGAAAGACACCCTATTTACTTGGGGTGGTGCTTCGATCTGTTTTAGAGAGTAAGAAATGGTGATTGCTACTTTAGCTTAGGAAGATTTGCATTTGTAACCAAAATAGTGTTCTTCAGGTGATCTACGAGTGATCGGATATACTTGCTATATCCAGCTCAGCCTGTAAGTTCTGCCTAATTGTGATAAGAAAATAGAAAAAAAATTAAAAAGGTACCTGCAGGTTATCAAAGTGTCTGGAAGATATAGAATTATAGAATCATAGAATAGTTTGGGTTGGAAGGGTTCTTTAAAGGTCATCTAGTTTGACCTCCCCTGCAATAAGCAGCTACATCTTTGACTAGATCCGGTTGCTCAGAGCCCCATCCAACCTGACCTTGAATGTTTCCAGGGATGGGGCACCTACCACCTCTCAGGGCAACCTGCTCCAGTGTTTCACCATGCTCATTGTAAAAAATTTCCTCGTTATATCTAGGCTAAATCTTCCCTCTTTTAGTTTAAGCCATTACCCCTTGTCCTGTCGCAACAGACCCTGCTAGTCACAGTGCATAAAAGCCTAATAAATTACTTGTTGAGTTGCACATACTAGTTCTAAAGTAATATGTGTGGTAGCTTTTATGGTCTTCTGCACAGGAAATGCAACATGAGGTAACACTTAATACAAAGAATAATACAATAGTATGTGGTACTTCAGAATGCTATGGCTCTGTTGTGCTAGACTCAGTGTGGACAGCTGGTTAGGAAAGATCCTACCCAAATTAATGTGTTATCCCAGTAAACGAGGCCAATAAAAATTAGAGTACATGAAATAATAATGTAAGAGAGTGTCATGTGATTCAAGCAAGTAGGCCAGGAACAGATAGGATCTCTCTTTCTTGGAGATGGGAACCGAACACTGGGTTTATTGTTCCATGTTTTGATTTTCTAAAGATTCAACTTATCACATGTTTAGGTATAAGTGAAACACATAATGAAAGAACTATGGCCAAGGACTTTAAAGGTAAATGGTGCAGTTTTTGGAAGTCACACAAAGTGTTCATGAGTCAGGATTTACTTAGAGAGGTGAGTGTCACAGATATTTAGAATTACCTCTAGAGATGTGGGACTGCTGAGCTATGGGAAGTCAAGTGAATAAATTTGAAAGATGGGAAAAGCATATTCAATGTTGCACTTTTTTTTGTTTGTTTTCCTGAGGTCCATTTTAAATGGTCTAAAGGATTTGTGCATGCTTAGTCCTTGTTAGCTCTAGTTTATTAAAGGTCTTCTGTTGCCAGACAATGATAAGTGATTTGTCCAAAGGCAACAGTACACATACAGTGAGATGGGGAGCATGCCGAGAGATACTGATGGGTACCAGCAGCTGTTTCATACTGGAGGTTTATGTTAATTCTTCTTTAGATCTGCAACTATCATTCCAATTATGCAAAAAGCACAAACTGCACAATTACTCATTAGGTAGACATGTGGTGCCATTTCTTGTGGTGCTGATTGACGACAACTTTAAATCAGATTTCATGTTTTTTTCTAGAGTAAATCAGAAATCACTTTGAATAGCATAGAGGGTCAGGATGTTTAATGGGAGAAGAAAAGTGTCTTAAAATGGAACATGCAGGAGTGAAACAAAGGATTTGTAGATTTCCTGGGGTTTTTTTAGATGTCTTTCACTCTTAGTGAGGCACTGGTTCTTTAGTCAGTCTTGTTTCCTTGCATTCCTTCAGTTGCTACTAATTAAAATACTAGGCTATAATCTTTGCAGGTGTAAATTGATAACATTGTAATGCAGCTAGTGGAACTAAGGTAGTATATGCTACCCAAAGTTATGGCCTATTAAAAATAAAATTTCCACACATTCCTGCCTCTTGACTAAAATGGCTGGTTTTATGAGGCGGTCCTGCTAAAATGTATTTTTATTTTTGGCTTTCCTACACGGTAAAATGAAGACTTTGAATATGAAGCATGCTAGAACTCTGAAAACTCATATAAAAATCAGTAGTTTCACAGTGCAATTAGTTTTGCCTGTTAAGTGGAAAATAAAACAAAATCACCTGAGTTACCAGGCTTTTTTAGTCCTATGAAGGGGATATCGGGGAAAAGATAAGGAGAGTAAGAGTTAAACTGTAACTCAAAGCAGGTAAGATTCCTAGAAATTGTGCAACTTCAGAACACTTCAGCTTTGTGCAGTTCTGCAATATTTGAGCAAATATGATTTTGCCAATGAAGTCATATTTAACATAGAAGTAATAGTGATATTGATATGGAAGACTTGGAAGGTGAAAACAGAGTTGGGGTTTTTTTCCTTTTACAATTTTTTTTGGCAAATTCACATCTGCTAAGATACCTTTTCAAATTTACTTGTTTCAAGAGAACTTTGTTGTATCTAACGGAAGAAGAAAGATGAGTGAATAAACATGTTAGACTCAGACTAATAATTAGACGTGGATTTTGTGCTGTTTATCATTATCAATAGGAAATCCAAGAATTCTATTTTCTCTGAGAAAAAGAAAGAAATGCATTCCTACCAGATAACAAGCTCTACTTTATTGCAATCAAGTCCTATTGGTAGTATGGCATGTTTTCTTTAGTGAAGGAAAAATGGAGAAAAGGTTTTTCAAGTAGCATTTCTTGAAGTAATATCAGCATATATAGCAAACACTAAGCTATTTGTCATAACACTGTAAATTATAACATTCTGAACTCTTAAGCACAGAGCACAATGTACAGAAGACTCAATAAACTTTAGTATGTAGACTTCAGGATTTTACTATTCCTATCTCCTTTTCTTTCTTTCTTCCTTGCTTACTTGCTTTCATTCATTCATTTCTTTTATCTCTCTCTCTCTTTTTCATCTTTTTGTTTTTCTTTCTGGAAATAGTTCTGTTTTTTGTGTCAGTTCATACTGGCACTGGACTATGAAACCTCCAGGCACTAGGCTGAACTGACATTTGTGACTGCGCCATCAAAATTCTGGCATGTACTGTTGTTTTGCATGTTAATAAAAGACAGATTATATTAGTGACTCTTTTACCACATGTAGTCTGGAGAAAGCTACAGTGTACAGAGTCTGAACATGGAGAAAGAGTACATCAGTACTAAAGTGTAAAAATAATTTAAAACTATTGTGAAGGTTTTAAAAAAAATTACAACTCATATTCTGTAAATGTTACGGTGCCTCTTTCTCCACCTGTCTTTGCTGGTGCCCTGTTGAGGAGCTGAGATGCATGCAATAAGCAGAAAATCTGAATAAGTAAATAGTCAACCTAATGTAATTTTTGTATCTGTGTGTTTCTAGATGTATAGATTACCTGCCATTTGATGCCACTGCGTGTGGATCCTTTTGTGCAGCTTTCCTAATATGATTGAAGTATAATTTCTTGAGAGAAGAAAGACTGCTAGATTCATATTTGCCTGAAAGGGTGTTTTGGGGTCTTTTGCTTAGTTAATTTTTCTATCTATAATTATAAGTTTTACTAAATTACAGACTGAACAGCTTATGCAATAACATTAGCATTAGTTGGAATTGCTTAAAAATATACTGTCAGGCTTTCAAAATACATGAATACTGATTGTCTAAGAATTTCATTCCCAATGCAGATAAAATTACTGTATTTTTATTTGCTTATTTGCAAAGTCCAGTGAAATGAGCTGCAGATGTATAGTCTCTGCCTCTTCCTGCCAATAATACTGCATGTAAATGAAGATTGTTACATTACCAATGAGCTATGCAGCTGTAGAGTCACACAATTTACCACAAAAGCACATGGTCCAGAGGGTTAGGAGTGAAAAATTTCTTCTCAGTCTTAATTCTGGTTATGCTAGTGATTTGCTGTGCAATCTTGGAAAAGTCATTTCACCTTTAAATGCTTTGCTTTTCCATGCTAAAATTGAATTCATTATCACAAAGGCACATAGTGAACACTCCTTATCGTTTCTGTACTACAATCTGGAGGAAAATGTTGTGTGCGTCTTTTGTTACTGTGATACTTAAAGCGGGCAAATATCCTCTGTGAAGAAATGCATGTAACCAGTGATTAAATATGGGCAAATCCTACTTGTCATTATCTTTAAGAAGAAAAAAAAAGGGCTTCATCTCTCTTTCAGATGAAAGCTTAGGGCGTGACCATAACCTCTAGCTAGCATGTCACGAAGGGATCCAAATTAGAATGGGAAAGATTTTGTGTAAAACTTCTGTATTTAGGAAATCACTTCTAAGATGAGCTATATTTCATAAATTATTTTTCTAGGGAATAAAATAACAATTTAAAAAATAATAGCTTTACACGTTACGAGGTATTTAGTGGTCTTCCACGTGACATTAAATACTGCTGTGCTGTCACGCAAGCCCTTCCTAGCCATTCTTTTGTGGGCACTCGAAAGAATTCACTTTATATGAAAACTGCCTCAGTAGAGAATGCTGTTGCAGGGCACTACTCATTGCCAAAGTCCTATAATCAGGCTGTGTCATAAAGCCATGGGAAGCAATGTGTTTATGTGTTTGCTGAAGGTTCTGAATGCTTCCTTTATGCTTTCCTAAAGAATGCTTTGCTATATTTTAGCTCTTCCTTGCATGTGGTCTGTGGAAGGTTTTCTGAGCACTGACAGGAGGTCTCGTCCTACTGCATCTGCGGTGACTATTATATCCTCCACCTAAACTTGTTGCTGTCTCCCACTTCTCTAGATTTTTTTTGTCTGTTGGGTTGTTAAATGGGACCTTTGGATGCCAGGTGTGCTGCTCAGGAGAGGTTTGGAAGAATTGTAAAACTGACTTCAGTTGGTGCCAAGGACTCTATTTAATTCAGTATCTTTTTTCACTTGCCTCTGATTGTACAGAAGCTTAATTCCGCTCAACTCCACTGCTTTTTTGTCAAAATGGATTGTGGTAATTGTCAAATCATATACAGGCATTTGAGGGCCAAAGCACTATCTTGTTCATGTTTCATCTATGAGTAGTGCTTTTCAGGTAGTATGTTCAGATCTAGCAGAGCTAGTTTTCATTGATATATAAAGTGGCAATGTTCTTACCACTTCCTGTGCTGCAGCACTACTGTGTGTTGTACCTGTGCTGTACAAGGGGTATCCAAAGGGCATTTTGAACAGACAAAATTGCATTGCTTTGAAAATATGCTCACTAGCAAATTTCAGTTAAGTGAAGCCTGTTGAGATGATCTCATTTAGATCTCAATAAATATCTTGTGGTGTTGTTTCCAGACTTGCATTTCATCACTGAGCACACACTACTTGGTAGCAGCCTCTCTTTTCACATCCTGAGGTTAAACACTTAATTGTGCTTTTGCTAGTTTGAGAATGGATTATTGAACTTCTTTCCATTTAATGGGCTCCCAGACAGGAGCTGTGCACAGATCATATTGAAGTCAAAATTACATTGCCGGAGGGTTTTATAGAAATCTACTCAAAATGGACCCAGCTCTGGCATGTCAAAACAGGCTAAAAAACAAACAAAACCAGACCTGATCTGTGTCTACAAAAACTCCCTGCTATTCTGGGTCTAGCATACCACACAACAGCTCTTGTGCTTTTGACTCTTGATTTGCAGCTCACCTAGCACTTCCAACGTAGTCATCCTGAATTGTGCTTGTATTGATGCCCGATATGATGCTTGTACTGATGTATGGCTGTTTGTGACTGTTACAACATAATACACCTGTCATTCCCCTTCTAATTTGTAAAGATGCTTTAAGATGCTTTTTGGGACACACTTATTATTGCACCTGGAGATTTAATCTTTAGAAGGAGAACTGGCATTCTCCTCAGTTCAGCTAATTCTTAGCAAAACGAAACTTTCAGTTGTTTATAAAGAATGAGATCTTCAGTTACTGTTCTTTGGTCTACGTAGAAAACAGGATAGTTGACCAAATGATCACGGCTATCCTATAGAAACTGGACATGCATCTTTTTATATGATCACTCACGTTAGTCCCCAAAAGACTCCAGGCATAAATTTTAGAATCAAACATGCTATAGCCTTTGCACCTCTTATTTTATGGACTAAAAGATTAATTTAGAAATGCTTTTGAAAATATAGAGTTAACAAGAGTGGACCAGACCACTTAGAGGTGAAAATGTAGACTATTTAGCAAAAAGTACTGCAAGAAGTTATTTTTTTAAGGTGTGTGTTTTTTCTCCTCTGTGTGAATGAATTGCTTGACTGGCTGTTGGGGGCAAAGTTTGGAGAAAGACTTGATTTAAGGTTGACTGATCATTGTGCAACATACACCTATGTATGTAAGGTACTGCCTGAGCTTTTTACAGATTATTTTAGTTGGTACTTTTGCCCTTTGGCTTGAGTAATGTTTCACCAACTTTAATGACCTGAATTAACCACATATGTTATCCTTTATCAGCTTCTTGTGCTATGGCATATTTGAATGAGATTCTGGTTTTCAACCAGATTTGTTAATAACAAAAACCTGTCTTATCATTTGCAAGCGTTACTGGTCTTTGCCAGACTTGAAACTAGCATTTGAGAAAACGTTGTAGAGTCCCATGAATAAGCATTATTAAAAAAAATTGATAGATAGCCCACGTTGAAGTTTTATGGGTCTTTTAAGGAAACAGATTTAAATTTGTATGACCTTGCATCTATTTCTTTTTTATTACTAGGATTAAAAGAATACTGTAGAAGTGAAAAGTTAATGTTGCTTGTGACAGTGCAGAAGCAATGGTGTTATGTGCTAGGGCCAGAACTAGAGAATCTAGGACCGTTATCGGTATCTACTAATTCAGCTGTACCAGTAGAGGGAGCTTATGGTTTTGAATACCAAAAGAAGTATGCCTAGCTAGACTTTCTACAGTAAGTTTCCTGTTTGTCCTTTGCTTACTTCTTCTCTCTACTAAAGCATGTCAGGAGAGTAATATAGATAAATGCAGAACTACCTGATGCTGTCAGTTGCCTTTGCAGTGACTTTAATAACTATCCTTGCAAGTCTCCTGGCTAAGAATGGCTACCATCTGAACATTTTCAAGACTGCATCATCCACATTATAAATGTAATTTATAACCAGTACATTCCCTGGTAAAACAGACAGCCATAGGTTGTGGTCTTTCCACACCTCTTCATGATTGATTAAAATATCTACAAATAATAAGTGAAAGAATATCGACTTGTATATTAGAGAAACATTAAAAGCATACACATAAAATTCCAGAAAATTATTAAGAATACTATTAATGTTAGAACTATGGGAACTCTATTTGACAGTTGACAGAAAAACCTTTCTGTTAAGAAAATCAGTCTGAAATGTTCAGAAGTGGTCACTTTGCTTTATTTCACCCATACTGAACTGATACTTCATGAAATCAAGGGTGGGTCAGCTTTTTGAAAGAATTGCCTTGTAACGTTCCACTCAATAATTAGTTCATTCTTTGAACTTGTTTGGAGGAACTGGATTTTTTGTTCTGTGCAGTGTTTACCAATTCCGTAACAGATGAACCTCAGCCAATGCTTTGTTTCTTATTTAAGCAGAATTCCCAGCAAACTGCATTTTAAAACAAGCCTTTTTCTATTGTCAAAATCTGTGTGCTAGAAGGAAACCACAATCCACAGTTATCTTGATTTTCTTCCCCACTGCTTTCCAGGTTCACACAGTGCTTTCCCCTGTCTCTCCGAAGCATGATGATAGTGTTCAACTCTTTCTTTAGTATGCAAACTGCAAAATTAATGCAGAAATATGTAATTCTTGCAGTTTTACGGTAAACTGATTTGGATTACAATTTTCAGATAGGGTAGCTGCACTTTAACTGGAAAGTGTGAGTTTGGGATGTGTGAAAGTATGCAATTCTTGTATTTCTGTATGTGTATAAAGATGAATCCTTTGATATTGATGGAATTTACAAAATTATTGTAAACATTTGGAGTGATAACGTTTGCAGAAGATGTAACTGTGATTCCTGATGGCCCTGCTTTTAGTAAATTTGCAGCTATTTTCTTGAAACACTGATACATAGACCTGTATGCCTAGGACTGATGGGGGTTGAGCGGTGGATTACAGCAAAGTATGATTTGATGGCTGTAGATGTCTTTGTAAGCAGGATGTTTCAGTGTTCTTGCCATGTACTGTAAAATTATTCTAACTTTTATATTGTATTTACATATAAGGACAATGAATAAGTCAAAGTCAATAAAATGCTCTGGGTGACTAACTGCAGTCTGCTAGCAGCTTAGTACATAACAGAGAAGTATTCCAGTTTTATGTCTGATGATGAACAGTATGCAGCATACAGTGTTAGGCAAAAGATCTGGCCTTCAAAACCACTGTAGAAGAATTACATTAGCTCATTCATGGCATGCTTACAGTGACTGTGTTGGATGAGGCTATCTCTTAAAGAACCTGGTGAGCATAGCATTTACCCAACATATCATGTAATATCACCAAAATGATGTAAAAAAAATTGTCTCCAGTAAACATCTTAAAATATTCCATTCATTCCTCTGTGACAGCTGTCAGATGGAAAACAAGACTAAGTAGATATTATCAAAGGGTTGGTATTCTGAATGGAAAAATCTTAATGAGGCTAGCAAGATAACCAGATTGGGATGCTCTGAAAGAACCACTTCATAATTCATTAAATGTCAGTGACCCTACTGAAGGCTTTTTCTCTTTTTTTAAAAGCAAAGATAGTTATTGAAATGGTTCTAAAATTTTAATGTATAATTATAAAATTCTACTGCTTTTTGTGTTACCAAATAGAAGCAAGAAATGTTGGGAGGAAAAAAAATTTTCTCCTGTAAGGAAGCACACTTAAGTGTGCAGATTTACTTATGTTTCAGGCATTTTACCCTTCCAGACAAGTATCAGGTAGGGGAATGATGATGCTAAGATCAGTCTCCATGAAATCAAAGTTTATTTCATCTCGGTTATTTTTTATCAAAGGACAATAAAATTAACAACTACTACTTTAGAAAACTTTCTTTTTGCTTTTCAGTTTATTTAATAAAAGCTACCTGCTCTGACTAAGGTGCAGCAAAGCCAGGTTTACTACAGCTTGGTTTACTATATTGGAAACACTGCGTCTCCATAAATCCAGTGGTTGGTGTCCTTCAAACTGTCCCTGTTGCCAGCTTCTGTGACTATCTCGACCTATAAACTTGAAAGCAACATCTGAATAAAATGGCAGGTCTCTTTGTCCAGACACAGAAAAACATCTTCACCTGAAAGATTTTTTTACAAAGCTCGGAGTTTTGCAAACTCTGCGCTGTGGGACCAGTTGTCTCCAATTCAGACATAGTCAACTCAGCTACATCACCTGAATGTCTCAATTTAGCAAGTTCCAGTGACCTGGCATATAACAGCTGTATTGCGGGTATTTCTTTTTTATGGAAACTTTGTCCTTCACCTGAAGAGTTTGCATTCTTCTTACTCTTTGCAACTTATTTAGTATTTTCCACACAAAATGACAAATTCCTTCCCTTTTTCTTTTAAAAAGCAGACATAATAACTACATCCTTTTCTTTTTGGTATGAAAAATTCTCACCTGTTGATGAATATCAAACAGCTGAGGGGAGAGACCTTACAATCTTTCGAGGTCGCTTTCATCTAAGCTTGTTGGCAGAGTGAATTTTAATGCAGCTTTAGAATTTTGCCTAATCTCCAAATTCCTCCTTATTATGATGCATCATTTTTCATTTCATTTTCATTACCACTTTCAGATTTGTAGCCAACTGTGTTTCTCAGCTGACATTTTTATGCATTTATTTACAGTGACGTTATATTTTAAGCTGCTGACTAGTCAGATTGCAATATCAGAATGCAGTAATCAGTTTGCAATATAATGTCCTTTTTTATTTCAAAAGTTTGCGATTTTGCTGCAAAGGATATTCTTATCTCTGTTCAAACGGCTTTTTCATTTTCTAAATGTGTGTGAGGAGTTTAGTATGAAACACTAAAGTGAAAGCGGCAGTATCGCCAACACCAAATCTTGAAAATTCATGAGTATGCCCACTCATTCTCTCCCCAAAGCCATAAGATTTAAAAAACAAGCAAAGCTAGAATATTTCATTTGCTTTTTAGGAATTAAATATTTGGAATCTCCCTCATTATGCTTTTCCCTTCAACTCTATAGGAAGGAAAATTTTTACAAGATAGAGACTTTCAGTAATTGCATGATCCTAAGAACTGAGACTCTCAGAAGTATGGTATTAGACTGCTATGTTGTAATAAGCTGGCAACACTGTGGAGAAGCATTGAACAGTTGGGTGGAGGAGTCTGGCCTGTGTTGGTAATGTCATTTAAAGGCACAAGGAGAAGGAAAAGGGAGCTGCTCATACAACTTTTCCTTCCAGGCTTTCAATGCGATAGCCATTAGCTAAGTGATATCATGCAGGCTTTTATTCAGCAGTAGGCCTTGAGGACAGGCTTATAATGTGAGAACAGCAACTGATAGGCCCAGAGTCTATAGTAGCTCTTGAACTAGTATGGTGTTTAAATCTGGTCAAATTAATTGATGTTTTGTTAATAAGAGCTAAAAAAATCAAACTCCGTGGGAGTTATTTCCAGTAGCTGGCACTGCAAGTAGGATTTGAATCCTGTGGAGTTTTCTAGGTGCTATACAATTCAAATATTTATATTTTAGTAATTGACCTTCCTCCCCCTGTCCCATCTGTGCCCCCCACCCCATTTGCCAAATAGCTTTTTTAGCAATAGAAGCTCAATTACATTTAATGTTGAAGACAAGCCTTATCTCTTCCTTTTGCATTCAGCTCTTGGATAGTTTTTGCTTTTACATTTAGACAAATGAAGATTGTGTGCTTCATAACAGAAAAGGAATCATGTAGTATTAATGCATTGCAATAATATTTTCAAGATCTAGTGGTCTTATTTAAGATTTCTATTCTCAAGGTCCTTTTCTTTTACATAGCACAGAATAGGAAAACAATTGGTTGAAAAAGATACGCAGTGACATGTTGATATTTAAAGGAAACGCAGCAGTCTACCTAAATAGTAAGTACTAATTCAGTATTGCTGTTGATAGATAACTCTGGCCACAATTTGTCACTGTTTCTTTCTGCTGAAGATACGTTTTTCCTATTGATTTTTCCTATTGAAACCTGTCAAGTCTTCCTGAAATTTATCCCTCTATCTACTCCTTTTTATGAGAAGATATTTAAAATATGAGTACAGTATTTGAAAATGCTTACTGGTGGGGTTTGTTTTCATCCAGGCTTTAGTGTCAAGAAATACAGGATTATACTGTTTTCCCTTGAAAAGCTGAACAACATGTTGTTAAAGATGGACTAAAGGGCTGCTACTGTTTTTCAAAATGGAAGTCTGGTGTGAGGAAGGGTGTTAATTTTCATTCTACAACATGTAAAAGCTTCAGGCAGTTTGAGAGACCTATCCTAGAATTGGTAGTACATTTTTAAAATGTGCTTTAGAGATGGACATGGATATTAGGAGGACCTGTTAGGAAAATGTGAACAGCTTAGACCTCTAAACTTGTAGAAAAGATGGAAATTTAAAATGTGCATAGTGATAATTTATCTCTTTTTGTCTCCACCCTTTCTTGGGTATGACTAACTTCAGGTGCTGAAAAGACAGCCTGTACAAACTATTTCTAATTTCTAAGCAATCTAGCAGCTGATGGCAACATTACCATGTCTTTCAGGTGGACGTCCTCAGACAGCATCTGTAGCAGAAATTAGTCTCATATAATAAAACTATGGCCTCTAAAAATTTATGGTATTTAATTTTGTTTATGCAGCTACCCTGTTGTCACCTGGGTATATTTTAATGACAAGCTTCTTGTACCGCTGTAGTGTGTTATGTCCCATCTCTTGTAATTGTTAAGCCATGGGTAATACTTTACTGAATTATTAATGTTACTTATTGCTTTACACAACCGTCAGTCTCCAAATCCAACCACATGAGTAGTAGTTGCTGCTTGGTCGATTTTGATGGCAAAAATAACAAATTGGAACCCTAACATTTGTTTAGTTGAAGCACATTAGGCTGGTAGTTATCAAATAAGAACTGTCTTCCCACCTTAAATTACCTTGAAAATAAAATCAATAGCTTATTTAAACACAGACCAAACAAGAAAAAAATTAATTGCCCCAGAAAGACAAGTAACAAGTTTCATTTAGAAGGAAACAATACGGATACAGTAGCAGAAGGGATTGGCAGGGCAAAACTGGGATATGCTGATCACCAGAAGAAAGAAGAACAACAACAAAAAAGCCATTTCTTTATTTCTAGCCCAATAGAAATAGTTCAACAAGCATTTTTCAAATTTAAGGTACATTATGACAGAAATAAAAATAAACACACTCATGATTCCATTGTGCATTCAAAGTGGATTTTAAGTGTTTCCATTTGAGAAGCTATTTTAGGAAATAAAATCTCCAGCTGGTAGAATGGTAGCTCATCTATACTTATGCTTAAATGGTAAAACCAGTGTGATTTAATTCAAATCCCCCGTTACCTGTAATCAGCCCATTTCAGGATGTTGAAATTGCCAGTCCCTAGTTCTGTCTTCCCTTGCCCCGTTTGTGCCTGCCTTGTTTCTTGCTTAAGTGAACATTTAGTCTGAGATAAAAAGCAATGTTCAATCCTTAATACTTTGGGGGCAAGGTGTCACCAGCACTTTAAAGCAAAATGATGTTCAGCATATTTCAACTCTTTTTGAAAATTCGGGGCAGATATTAATCTTATAATGAATAACTCAAGGGGATGGCAGAAGATCTGACTCCCTGGTGAAATTTTACAGCATCTGATGCAGGTTTTTTTCGAAGTCAGTGGCAAAGTTTGCATTTGCACTGTTGCCATTGCCAGTGTCTGGTCGTGAAATCGCTGGAGGTATGGTAGTTCTGGAGGAGCTCAGCTTGCGCTCACTGCTTTAGCAGTTACATTGAAGCTTTGTTTTGTCACAGCTACACTATTAGTAGTTGTTTGCCCAGCTAGAGGAGGGCAAGCCTTTCAGTTACTGGGGATTTGTGCCATTTTCATCAACACCGCTTGGCTTAGGAATTCATCAGGCTCCAGATGCTCAGAAGATATTGTTGGAGAGGTATCTGCACTCCCCTTGGGTAAATGGCTGTAATTCTAATGCATGCCAAGAGAAGTAGAGGATTGGTATTCCCTGCAGTTTTGTTATGTCCAAGATGAATTCTGTATTTGCACTTTATTTTCCCCAGAGATAAATATTCTGTGTTCTGGAATAACAGGTTATGGGCTGACCACCTCAAGGCAGAGGCTGGGAATGCATGTTAGCACCATTATAGCTAATCATCCTTTGAGGGAACAAATGAGTTTTATCTTCCAGGTTTCTGCTGTCAGCATAGATTTAGAATTGCCTGTTTTGTTCTGGTTTGTTTTGTTTTTATTACAGAAGCTTGTATAAATAGCTGGATATAACTTGCACGAGTGATCTCCATGAACTATGGTAATATAAAGTATTTAAAATTAGAATGAAGTTTGAGAGACTCCTTGATAGTTTCCATGTTATAAGGAATCTGTTTCCTTTGTGCAAATCTTACACATTTAGGAATACAGGTCTCAACAATGCTGATCTGTTAACTTCAAAAGCATTAATAGATGGATGCATTCTACTGTTTGTTGAGGACATACACAACTGTAGTGTTTGCTGTGTTTGAAAGAAAAGCTTGCCTTTGCAGTCCCAAATCCTTGACCAGGTCACAGATGTGCTCTTTGCTCATGATTAGGTGTGATCGCACAAGCTTTCCAAATACAAATTGTCAATGTCTTAAAAAAATTAAAGTTTCCTCAAGAAAACCTTTACCTATCATGGAAATGTCATGAGTTTAAAAAAAAAAAAAGTTCAAAGTGTAGCAGCTAGTCTAATCTGCTGCTACTTTTGTTCTAATTTTATTCTCTGTTTTTAAAAAGCTAATTCAAAATTTACCCAAATTATTGGGAGAAAACCTCATAAGATAAAACCAAGAATCTTATTTGCTCAATCAACCTTGAGTGGTGTACAACCCTAAAAATCTGGCTTCAAGTGACGGATGAGATGTATTTTTTGTCCTTAAAATAATTGTAAGGAGTACTGTGCTGGAGAAATGTACTGATTTGAAAATTCCTTGTGCTGTTTTGTTTGTGTGTTTCTTACCCTAGTAGGTATTGCTTTCCTGAGCACGCACGTTACATAGCTTTCACATAGTGTCAGGTATAATGGTTCTGGAGATGATGTCCAAAATTACCTGACAACTGAAGTGAAAAAGCACATGATGGGAGTGCCATTTCTCACATTTTCCAGAGTGCAAGAGTTGTAAGCTGATTCATTCCTTTATCAGATGCCTCACAAAGCATTGACCTCTTTAGGAGGTGACTTTAAGTTTTCAAGTAATTTCATTTTAGCTTTTCAGATCATGCCAGTCCATTCTGTGTGGTACTGAGTACTCCTGGCAGATGCCTAGTCATTTGGGGATTTGGACCTTTGGTTCTATTTCAGAATTTGTCTGGTCTCATATCATTATCTACAGGGGCTTCCCCAAGATCAGATCCCGTATATTGTCCTTGCAATATTAATGTGTTTGTTTCACTTTAACTATAGGTCCAGAATAGCTAGCCTTACTGTTCCCATACATACACCCGCATGTTATGGGATCAAGTGGTTCTTTTAGTTCAACAGGCAGAGTTCTGCTGCTGGTTTGTATCATTGGCAAAATAAATGTTAAGACTGCTGAATATGTGAACCGTTGCAAAGAGAACAATTGACAACAAAAGACAATTTAACAGTAAATCAGTCAAACACATTTTAAGAGTTTTAGCAAATCACAGTGAAAGGAACGTCACGGGGGGAAATAAGTACAATACCATGACTGCTGTATTGTTTACAGGGGTAATATGCGGAATAAGTTTTTTGTTTTTTCTTTAGAAAAAAATTAGTTCAAAGATTTTTTTCCCAAAGCCATTTTAATGACATGTTTTATAGTGGGTTTTCCTTTCTTTATATGCTTGGTGTTGTTTTCTTCACCCTCTTTGAAGTCTGTAAGCCATTTTCCCTTCTTTGATTTTGTTCTTTGTAGATGGATAAATATTGTCTCTCTTTTTCACTCAGTTTGGGAAAGAATTTAAATTCTTTCCATTATCTCATTTAACAGCAAACATGTAGCCCATAGAACAATAGAAGTGAAACACGGATGAGTTAAATCTTTAAAAAAAATACTGTCAGTGGGAGTGTTGTCATTTGCTTTTTGACCCATGGAGTTTTATTTCCTGAGTGTTTAAGTACTATTGTGGTACTACAGAAGGTTTGCTGCTTCACAAATATGTGTGTGCCTTCCAACGTAATTCAACAAGATTACACAGATATCTGAGGTAAAAAAAGATAGGAGTTGAGGCAGTTTGTATTCTGTGTTGGACTCAACAGCACTCATTTCCATAGGTGGGTGCGTGGGTGGTAGGATTTCTCTTCACCAGAAAGTTAAATTACAAATTGTTCTTCAGTTTTATCTTGCATATTAGCATTCTCCCCTGTCTGTTGTCAGCAAAATGTGATTGAAATACACTAAAAACGTTGAGCCTTTTTCTGATGGATAAAGAAATAAGCTCCTTTGTTTAGTAGTTGTAGTAGGTGATAAAGCCATCAGGGCTGGCTGTCAAAGAGGGGAGATGCTTACATCAACTTAAAGAAAGTACACCATGCTCTTAAGTGCAATATGGTTCTCGTATTGGAGAACCTTCTCTCCTGCAGTTCCTATTAGGAGCAGCCTATTTTCCCCTGGTTTATGTCAAGATTTGAAAAGGAAGAATTTTCTCTGCTGTATCAAGCTGATTTATATCACTTCTGTTTATTATTGACAGTATAATTGAAAGACATATGAGAAATTTTCTGAGAAAAATTATGTGGAAGAAGATAAGCACATTGGAAAAAATTTCATTTTGGACTTTCAGAGATTGCTTGTCATTTTATCAATTTCTGTTTTGCATCCTTTCTTCATTTTGCGGTGATAAATCCTTCTGGTTTAATTCCTACTCCTCTTAAGTCCAAAGCAGAGTTACCACTGGCTTCAGTGGATACAGTGATTTTACACTGGTCATTGGTCCAAAGTTGTTATTACCTCACTTGCTATTTTACTGATCTGTAGAAGAAAAGTAAATTAGAGTGTATAAAAAGAGTGATCTGGAAATTGATCTGCAACTTCTCAATTATCTGGATTTTTCCATCTGGGACCAACACTTGTATCCTGGTATTGCACTTAATTTAAATGTAACAATTCTGTGATGTCAAAAGTGACACCATTTGGCAACAGCACGTGGCAGCAACACAGATTATATGTGACAGGTGTGCTTTCTGGTGTTTGGGACAAATCATTCTAGTATAAACATTTTCTATATGTTATCTGGTAAATATAAGGAGGGAAAACATTTATTGACTTATCTAAAATCTTCATGCATTCAGATTTTAGGATGTTTGCAAAGAAGAAAGAGAAGAACACACTGTTTGTGTTCTTTTCTGGCTGTCATCTCCACCCTACACCCTCTTTCCTTACCTGTTTCAGTTAAGCACTGAAACTCTAGTGAAATTATTTGAATTGATACACCTGTTTTCTGATCTTTGCTGAGTGGGCTCTAATGAAGTTCCTCAGCTACCTCTCCATAGTGTTCTTGCTTTGTGAAGTAAGTAGCTTTAAGCAATCATCTAGAAATTATGTAGTACTAAGATCACTTTGAAATAAAAAAAAAAAGAAACCTACAGTGCTGCAAATCACCTGGGATTTATAAGTGGGTAAAACTTACCTCTGCCTAGAGGGTTGGTGTCATTCAAGTCTTCTAGAGTGAGTTTCACCTGATACCGCTGAAATAATTTTATGTACTACTTCTAACTGTGCTACACAGACAACTTAATGTTAATACATATAAATTTCTTGGAGCAGGGACTGTACTTCTGATCCTGTTCTTGCATAGATCACGGCAAAGCTTTCAAAGAAAAAAGTTAATGCAGAGTTTTGGTTTAAGGTCCAATGTTAATTTGGAAGGAAAAAAGTTATTCTTAACTTTAAATTAAAAAATGCACATAGTTACTAAGGTTTGGAGCTCCTCTGCAACCGAATAGCTAATAACATTATAATGAAAATTATTATAAAGAAAGCATTTTGCATCTTATTTATCCCTCCAGAAGATGTTTTTAGAAGTCAAAACATGTCTGTGAAAACAGTTCTTATTTCTCAGAATATTTGGCATGGAAATTCTGGACCAATGTACAAATAAAAAGTTATTCTGGAGGTACTAAAAATACTTTATAAATTAAAACTGTCACTTCTTGAGCAGTTTTAGGTGCATTTTTTCATATAGTTTTTTTCTGTGTGATCTTTAGAAAGTGGTTGAAAGTCTTTTTAAGATGTTGAGCAGTATTTTCACCTGGTCAAATATTGCACTTTCATAATCTTGTTTTTAACTTACTTCTTACAATAGGTTAATGTTTTTCCTCCATGACTTTATATTTTTATGACAGTTACTTGAGAAAGTAAACACATTCCAAGAAGTTTCTTCTTTTCTGGAGATGCTTGAAACATTTTTTGATTTGCTTTCATCTTTGTGTCTCAGCTATAAACTGATACTGGATTTGCTATGATGAATAAATGTTAAAGGGCTCACTGCTAAGCCTGCGCTGAGAAAACTTGCTCTCACTTATCTGCAGGCTGAAGGGAAATACGTCATTTAGGTCTTGACTTTCCATGGGTTCCTGCTCTTTAAAGACTTCAGTGATGCACATGGCACTTTTGGTACAGATAGGCAAATTGAAGAGGTTACATAAAGGATATTAGCCTTGTTAGGGACAAAATAGCTTAAAGTTAATTTTTTACCCTTTGAGGAATACTATAATGCTGGGAAGGGAATGAGGACTAAAGACTCGTACAGCCCTTAGGTCATCAAGAAGTCACTTAGGAGTCTTTCATTGACTTACTTTGATTTTATATTAACTGCTTCTCTGTGCCTTAGTTAATCCAACAGTAAAATAGTTGTTCTTGAAATTTTCAGGTGTTAAGCTACAAATAATGACTGTAATAATGATCCTTATTGATTCTTTTGAGGATTTTGAGAGGGACGCTTATGTTGTGAAACATTGTTTCATAAGATTTAATTTAAAGAATAAAAGTTAAGACTCATATGTTCAGTTTTAGTTAGCAGGAAGAATTTTCAACAGTTTGCATGCGAAGCTCTTCTGTATGCCAGTCAGGTAGTTGCACAGGAAGTGGCTAAATAGGAGCACTTGTAAGGGTGCTTGCAGAATGTCGTGACCATGTGCCGTAAGTTGGCATGCTACAGTTCATTCATATGTTTGCTTGTCCCTATTGTAAATTTTATTTAGAAAGTGTTGTGATGTGTTCAGATACTGTACATCATTATTATCTGACTCTGAAAGTTGTAAGCTGATATGGTATATGTAGAAAAGTATTATTACAGATCTTTTCAAGGTAAAATGCATTTGCTTGAAAATTAAGGCCCAATCTTCTGTTTTCTTTGAAATACAGATAAAAATCTGTGGGTTCAGAGTGATTTAGTAGCATTATGAAGAAATTACTCTAAGACTTTCAGGTTGAGATCTTTGAAGCCACTTAAAGAATTTGGATGCTTCATCCCCATTCACTATTACGATTCTCTTGAAGAACAGGAACAACGTTCTGGGAGGAGGTTTAAGTCCCTGTGTTGCCTAGTTGAACTTGAACTATCCATGTATTCTCTCTGTGCCTCTCTCAAATGTGGATAGCTGTATTTGTCAGGGTTTGTACGACAAACTAGAGTGTTGACGATATTGGAAGAAGAGCTGTAGAAATATCCAAGGGATATCTGATAAACAGAAATTGCTACCTTTGGGATTCAAGATCTAAGAACATTATCCAAGTATTTGGAACCAGCATATGCTATCTATAAACATATGACATTTGAAAAAAATAATCCTGTAGAATGGTTGAAAACATCTGTCTGAAATATGAAGATTTCCAAGGAGGAAAATTGTAATTATTCACTAAAAAAATCACATGGTGATAAACTGATGCAAAAGAATCTCTCACCTCCCTCCCTCCTCCATTTAAAAATTTTTAAATTTTCTAATTGTGGGGGAGGGTGGATTTGCTTGTGGATGAAAATCAGCACAGCAGTGTTCAGCTCCTGGGATGGTTGTCAGAAGTCTGAAATTTGGAGCATTTCCACTTTTTTTTTTTCCTCTTTGATTCTTACAGTTTCTTTTTTGCTTTCTACTTTGAATAGCCATTTTGCAGGATGAAATTCTAGAGCTTCTAGAGTCCTAGAGCTTTAACTTATACTACAGTAAAATGAAATTCAGAGTTTAGATCATTCTGATAGAAAGTAATAAATAAAACTAGACTTATTTCATCTAGGACCAGGTTTATTAGACAAATTTATAAATCAGAAAGAGAATTCCGACAGATTTGGCTTGAATTGTTGGTTTGCTGTGAAATTGAAGGTCATCTGCATCAGATGCAGAGAGCCTGGTTAATAGCATCCTCTGATTATTTTACTCTGTGCTTTATTTGACCCAGAAGATGAAGGGTTTTCTATCATAAAAAAACTATTCACTTACACAAATAAATCAGGATGGATATCTCCCTTTTTCTTTCTGTCTTCACTGTTTTTTTGGGGGATTTGGTTTGGTTTTGTGGTTTTTTTTGCTGAGTAATGCTACATACACAACTATTTATAGATGTGTGGGAAAAGCATACATATGATTTGGCTGGAATAGTTAGCATACATATTGGTAAAAAGAATTTTGCAATCACTTGTTATTGTGAAGTGTTACATTCATTCATTATTTGGAATTTTATCACAGGTAGTTTTTGTAAACTAAAATCCAGCTTTGATTTTTCTATTCAGTGTTGGAAATCAATGTTTGTTTAGGAACCCCTCATTTATTAGTAACATTTTCTGGATATTTTTTCTCACTCAGCTGTGTCTGTGTTTTAATGCAGCTGTCTTGGTTTTGCTTGTAATATCATGGAGAGTTTGGAATATTCTAAAAATAAAGCCAGACTCGATTGTTTCTTAGTTGATCTAATAGTTCCAAGAGTTGTTCCTGCACATGTCCCGCCAGGCCCTCAGATGGAAGATTTACCAAGTGACTTACTGTATTTTGAAGTCTGTTATGGTAACTGATTATGATTAAACCTGATATGGTCAAAACCAGAATATTGGGCAAATTGAAGAGTTAACGTTATCAGAACTTTTTAAGTTTGTCATATCCTACTGGTAATAATCCACAGGCTGTCCTTAAATTATTTCTTGCCCAGCAGTGGTTCAGTTTGTAATAAAATGGGGTCAGGCATAAAGCTTGCAGTAAAGCCTCGTTCTAGGTTTCAAAGATACAAAAGGCCTGATGCATTTGGATAAGGACAAACTCTCCTGCTAGTGTCAAAGAGGTTGTCTATCCATCTGTGCATGCAGATCTATGTAGCCTTTGAAACTCAGCTATTTGAAAGCTGAGTCTTTCAAATCCATAAGTTCCATGTTTTCTACTTAAATGTCAGCTGCACGCTCACTGAACATAGTGCCCTGTGTTCCCCGGACTGGCAAACGTCAGGAGATACTACTTCCTCTAGCTACTTACTTCTTACTTAAGGATCTGAAATGACTCCATCAATGCAAGAAAAGAATCTTACAAACTTGTTCTAGATACAAGAAAAGCTGCAGGGACAGATGGTTTTCTTTTCCAGGCTTTCTAAGCTTCTCTTCCTTTTTGGTTAAGATTATCCTATTTTTGTCAGTTCTTTATAGATTTCAGCTTGCCCATGGTGATTCCTGGTTCCCCAGTGGGTGTGCTAGGTTACTTACACATCAGTAATTCTATTTCCCTTCTATTCCCAGTGGATGGTTTTCCCATCCCTGTCTCATGTTTGCTTTTACAGACAACTGCCTGCCTGTCCAACCATCTTTCCCCTTGAAATCAGGCCTGCAGTGCCCTCTGAGCATTTATGCAAACAGGTGAGTAGGGGAACTGACATAAATGTTAAATCACTTCCCTTCTCTCTCCTGCTTCCTAGACTAAAGGTAAATTGTGCTTGGAATATTTGTAACACATTTGCTTCTTATTAAAGGACCAAGGGTGCGTATCATAGCACAAGATATTGGTGACTGTGACAGGGATAATGACGCACATTGACAGTTAAAAAAAACAAGGGGAAATAAATCTATGTTCATTTCATTCATAACATCAACACCATTCACCAGTTCTGGACATCAGCAAAGCTAAATTGAAAGCCCTGCATTATATAACACATGGCAAACTTGCCAAATTTTCAGGTAGCTGTTACACCCAACTAAATGACTTTTTTTATTGCAATATTGTAGTCACACATTACCCCTCTCAGAAAAGTAGACTCAACTGCTATTGAGGTATTTCTGCCTGTTAAACCTTCTCTTCCAGGCATGGATTACCAGGGCTACATATTTAATTTAATCTAGGCCTTATTATCTAGTACCTTCTTTTTCAAAACATCCGAGAGATTTTGGTGTTCATTACTTATTAACATTGTGGAGATACAACCACTCAGTTTATAAATTACCATAGTACTTTATGTTTTGATCTCTTTTTTTACTTATGGCAGATTCATTCCCTTAGGGTCCAACACTATTTTCTTGTTTAATCCAAATGTCCTTTCAGTTACTTTATCTTTTGTAAGGCTCACTAAATGACAGAGATTTCATTTATATGAAGGGTAAGGTGCCTTTATAAATACCCAAGTTAATTCTTAAGCAATTACTTTTACTGGCAGAAAGATTAATGTATTGTGAATGATGTGAATGTGTAACAAGATCTCAGGGGTTACTCGCTCAATCCAGATGCTGCTGGCTCTAGATAGATTATTGCATGTAATTATTTTTCTAATTTATTTGTGTGGGAGTTGGAAGAGTCAGGGTGATGGTTTGTAGGAGCTCCAGGGGGACAAGAGTGTGCAACCAGTGTTGAAGACCAGGCTGTGCCCTTTGAGGTACGTAATAGATACTGACAGAGAACTTCATTCCTTTGCTGATTTATGTTAACTGAAGGCACAAGTTTCTGGTACCAGTGCCCCCGCTCCAACTCCAGTTCTCAGCCAGAGCCTCCCATCTTTAAAACACTTGGCAAACATCAACTTGCTGATGATGCTAAATATGGTCATTCCTTAATGTTGATACTGTATATAACCATGAAACTAGTTCTTTTATTATAGCTGCTGTACCACTCAGTCAGTCTTCCTATACTTTTTGACTGCCCTGTCAGTTACAGTCATTCCATTGTGTTACATTAAGAGTTACTGCATATAAACTGATGATCTGCTGTTGCCTGAGAGCCAAAATAGTTGCTGTTGTCATTTTAATGCAATTACCCCACCCAACACTTTCAGTATTAATCATACGTCAAGCTGCTTTTTGTAAACTCTTTGTATCCATCATATTCATCAGAAAGCCTGTTTCTTTTGCTTTCACAACTTTTTCCCTCCCCTTATGCAATATAAAATGGATAAATATTTTTTATATTAAATGCATTAAAACTATGCTGCTTCTCTTCTTTGTCCAGCTTGATACTTTTCTGTCATAGCATACCTTTTTTTCCCTTTGAACAACCAGGTCTAGTGGGAGGCGTCCCTGCCCATGGCAGGGGGATTGGAACTAGATGATCTTTAAAGTCCCTTCCAACTCTAACCATTCCCTGATTCTATGATTCTGGGGTCACTATTGACAGGAGAGGCATTTCATTCTTTATCTGCTGTATTACACAGTACTCAATTAGCTGCCTTTGATATATGCATTTCATACAGAATATAAATTTGCAAATGAAGGTATTATTAGAACAGTCAGTAAAAGTTAAAGTGGATTATTTTCATTCCTATCTGCAGATTTTGCAGGCTCAGGTTAGAATTTCTTAAAAACACGATGTAATAATTCAATCTTACTTTGCGAGGTTCTGTTTTTTCCGAAACTAATAGCACCAGGTAATAATAAATACCCAAATGTAGCTCTTTGTCTAAAAAACAAGAATCAATTCAGCTTTTGTAAAGATAAAAGAAAGAGCTTTCATTGAAATACTATGCCACAGAACATACTTTGAAAAATTAACTTAAATCCCCAAAGTTCATATTTTGTCCCCCCTTTTTTTTGACAAAACAAATTTGGATAGTGATCTGATTTATGTTTAGAGAAGGGTAAATTCTGGTATTTATATAGAACTGTTTTAAAGTAGTTAGTTGGGTAAATCAGTTGTGTTGGGTTTTAACTTTATTTGTTTGTTTGTTTAACTTTAGCATACTTCAATGTGTTGTTTCTACTTATCTGGGTGTTTTGTACCTCTCCGCTTTCCTGTTTAACCATTAAGTGCCAACTTTGTACATGGTAATGTGTTCAGTGTTAAAAATACTTAGCACCAGCATACCACCGCCCAGGAATTTGAGAGAGATTTACAACTGTTACTCAATGGAGGCTGTAAAAACTACTGCGATTCTCAATTTAAATTGAAACTGAGACACAGAGAGGTGAAATGAACTGGCTGAAGTCACTCAACAAGTCTCTTGTAGCATTGAGAACAAGATTTTTGATCCCTAGGCTTGCACACAAACTTAATTTGGAAGCCCATTCCAGCAGTCACTGAACTCAGTGACAGGACTCCTGTAGCTTCACAGAGCTTTATATCAGAGCCTGGGAAGAGGTAAATCAGTGGCATAATGGCTGCTGTGCTGTAAACCTTAGTGCTTTACACTTCTGTTAAGTTGTGAACAAAAGTCTTTCCTACTGGTTTCACTTTGTAAACCTCTCATGTTTCTGTCAATCAGATTTCATTAGCAGCTTTATAATTGGTCTGTTGCTGGTATGCAATGCAATGAGATGATCTACAATGTGCCTATATGTCTTGGTCTCTGAGTTTTACAGCTGATTTGGCTGTAAAGAATTATGGGAAAGATTTGGATGCAGTTGCTGCATTATGTGCCATATCTAAGATATAGTTAATGTTTCTGCTGAAATACTGCATTGTGTGCTCAGACTATTTCTATTAATCTTGTGCTACGAAAGGGGAAAAGAAAAAAAAGAGAAGGCCAGAGTATACTGAAGTTATGTGCATTTTAGTGGTCTGTCGCACTGTGGGGTTTTTGTGTGCTGAAATCATACAGGTACCGGGATCTTGTACAGAATACATACGGTTTCCAGTCATCAATGTGTCACTTTACTGATGAGCAGAAATTTCAGTACCAGTTTGGCCATTTGCATTTAATTCTAGTATTATTAAGAGCCTTAGGCGTATGCCAGTGTTCTGCTCCACCTGGCTAGTTGCAGGAAATGAGGGAATCACCTGGAGATGAAGGAATCGTCTTTGCCATGATGGTAAAGCAAGCAACTTTCAGCAGGCAACTAGTAGGAACATACACGTTCACATCTTCTAAAACTAAACAGCTGGTTCTTGCATACCTGCGTGTGCACACTACTAGTCCTCTCATTTGGGCTTTATATCTGGAGCTTTGTGTAGGGAATTTGTGTCTGGGATTTAGGTTATAACTCTTGAATACATAGTTCGTCAAGGACTTTGTCCCACAGACTGCTTGCACTGTGAATAACTGCCTCAGAACCCCATTTTATGTGATGTTACTGAACATTTTCTTGGTGCACGTGGGAAACATTTGCAGGTGTTTCATGCTTTTTCTGCTGTGCCTAACAAGCACATTATGTTGCAATTTGCCTGTCCTGATTCTTTTGTGAATGAAAGGAGAGAAAGATTATGTGAGAAGTAAACTGTTACAAAGCTATTTCAAAATAAAGCTGAGTACATTTACACCATGCTTTTGCAAAACCGAAATTAATTTACTGCTTTGTATTTTGCCAGGATGGGCAAAGCTTTTTTCTTTTCTTTTTGATAAAAAAAGAGGAAGAAAGCAAGCAAGCCTCTGTTCTTGACCTTGTTCATTGTTAGCCTCTGCAAATTACAATCAAACTAGGTCATACATGGAGCTGTGTCTCAGTCTTTTGTTTGTGTGTGTTGTTATTAAACACATCCTTCTATTTAAGATAAAATAAATCAACAACATAAAGATAAAAATCACCAGCTTGAAGCTTGTGTGAACCCTGACGTCCAGAGTGCAAGAGCCAAATGCTGTTTGCAGAAAACCAATGAAGCACAAAATATGGCAGCATGTGTCACTCCCTGTGTGCATTATTATCTCTCACACATTATCTGAGGCACCCCATCTTGCACAGTGTGTCTGAATAACCCCCTGCTGCTGAGTGGATTCATGCCTGCTGTTCATTTTTGAAAAGTCATTTCGTACAATTATCCTGCTAAATATTGATAGCTTTCACCACTCCAGCCACGGCTAATTAAAAGACACACTGTGTAAAATTTTAATTAGGATTCATGTCAGGGTGAATAATGATTAAAAAAAAAAAAAGAAAGAGAGAAAAGAAGAACAAAACCGCTTGGCGTTTGTGGGGGGATTTTATTTATGACCTGCTGGTTTGTTGCTGAAGCTCTTTGTATCCTCAGATTTATTTCCCCTCCCAGGTTGTTCTCAACTCCTGATCTGAGGGTATGGAAGAAAGGAGTTCCTCAATGTGAGCCTGTACTTCATACATTCCCAGTAGAAGGCTATATGTTTTCTACTGTGTTGGTTGCTATCCTTTCAATTAAGCAATAATAATTTCAGGAACCAGGCATTTCCTGGGGATTGATGATCACTGAGCTGAGACTTGATGGCCCAAAAAAAGAGAAAGCAGTCATTAACTTCAATTGGGCTTTAACTCATGGGGAAACACCCTATACATTGTTTTCTGTTGCATTTAAGACATAATAGTCATAAAAGGAGTAAAATGTGCATGAGACGGAATTAACCTTTATTTTAACTTACATGCCCTACATTATTTCATTTGCATGAAAGTGGAAAAAGTGATGTAAAGTTTACATGCAGATACTTGTCATGAAGCAATGCGTAAAATTTTAGGCATTTGAGTGTTAGCTGTCAGCTGCATGGAAGCTTTGGAAGTGTTTTCAGGCTTTTCTGATAACGTTGAAGTTGAATGCATGCAAGTTTAATTGAAAATTAATAGAAAATGAGTGAATGAGTATCCATCAAAAGTCATTTAAAGTCAAAACGCCATCTACGTTAGGAAGATTGTGTAGTGAAATATATTTCCTTTTGGTGGCTGGCTTTATCTCCTTCACCGTTCTCCATATTAGAGAGGTTTGCATTTAATCTTAGTTACAAGTTTGTCCCTCATACAAGTCATTTTCTCATGTGCACTGAAATAACATTACTGAGTCAGTGTTAACAGTCTAAGACTGCCACTTTCTAAAGGCACTGCTAATTTTTTTTTGCACCTATTGATTAACGTACTTAAATTATGTGCTTTCTTCAGTGAGAAATCTTAAAACCTAGGAGTCTGGTTCACAGGTAAACTTCTGGATCTTAGAACATGAATGAAAACAACATTTGTCTATAGCCTGTCTGCAGAGTCTCTTTTTAATACAAGATATTTACAGAAGGGTCAAAGTCAGGCAAATATTTCAAAGGACCTTTGTTACGCTTGTGCTGCCAAATTATATATGCTATATTCTCCCCAAACTGTGAGGGAAGAGTGTAAATCATAAGTATTACTGGCTAGAGTATATGAATGATCCAGAGTATAACTGATGTGAATCACTGAAGGGACTTCATTGTTTAGAGACAAAATTAACTGAGTATGGAGAAAAAGCAATTTGCATTCAAAAAATACTGAAACAATTAGTTTAATAAATATTGGAAGAAGGTGTATAGGAAGGAAAGTTCCAATGTTAAGTATTTGCCAGTTGAGTCTTTATTATTTGTCAGTATATAATTTATTTATGGGTAATTTATTTTTATTGCTGATTTTAGGGGTTCATTCTCTGTAATTCTCAGGTTGTTGAATTCAGCACCTCCTGAAGTTGCTGGCCTCTTTGAGCTGAGAGTCCGAAACTGGCCCATTTGGTCTGTGCTTGGCCTTACTGTCAATGGAATGTCATCACAATACACAATATATTTTTCAGCTCTTGTATTTACTTATTAGATCAAAATATGATCAGTAGGAAAAAAAAAAGATGACCTCATGTTATGTGAAGGCTCCGAGTGCACCAATTTATGCATTTATAAATGGTGATTGTAGACTAAATTTTAGCTTAATTTCATATTCTGTTGTGGTTTGGATTTTCCTTTAGACAATATAAACACAATGACAGGTTCCTAATTAACTGATTTATAGCTCTTCTGGAACAAATGGTAATTAATATTCATAAATGTTTGCAACATTTAAACAGATGTAGAACCCTAACATGACAAAATTGTGTACTAATTTGGAGATCTAAAAAAGCACAATGCTGCTGTCGTTCTCAGTCTTCCAGCATGAAGAATGCTTCTTTTTAAGTGGTTGTCTTCCCTGGCAAAATAGTAACCTTTACTAATGAGCAGACCTTTGTCACTGTGGTACATATGGTAATTTGCTCTTAACATGTTTTTGTGGAGCAGTAGGTGTCTAAGCCATCAAACTTGTAGATGGAGTGTGTTGCAGTTACCAAGTTAATTTCACTCCAAGTTGGAGGTAATTTTGTAAGTGTTACTTACATTTTGTCCATCAGTCCATTCAATGGGAGTTGAAGAAATGTTGAGTGCTACTAATGCAAAATAAGAAGAGATTGACTAAGGCTCAGGAGCCTTTGGATCAGTCTGTAACTGAATACATTTGGGTTTGGCACTTAGATCTATTCTGTTCTGTATACAGTTAACTTCTTACCAACTGGGTAATAGGAGAACAGGATCCGCCCCCAGACATGGAAAAGTCTGGATAGCATGGCTGCTACAGGACGTGTAGGGGGATGCAGTGTAAATATACCCCATGCCATGGAACCACCTTAAAACCTTTGGGTTTTGGCTCTGTGCTGACATATCAAGTTTCCACAGGTTCCAGATCCTGTAAAGATATTCCAGCTCAGGCGCAGCAGGAGACTGAGTTGTCTGTACATTCACACCATGCTGTTGCTGAGTTAAGAAGCTGTCAGAACTCAAAGGCAGGATATTAACTGCCTTCTAGTAAACAGCAATGAGCATATAACATACTGCAAACATTATACTTCACTGTACCAGTTGTCCTTAATTGTAACTTTTGAATTTCCTGTGGCTGTGAAGAATGTTAGACGGTTTATCCCTCTGAATAGTATTGCATAAGTTATTACAGAAAGTGGAGTTTTTGCAAAATCCAGATAGATAGGAGTTATCTTTACTGAAAGGATCAAAAGATAGAAGCTTTCCTATTCCCACTACAGTTTACCTGAAACGGGATATACAGCAGGCATTGCAGCATGACCATAGGGAACAGCTGTAAAAAATAATTCCTTAGAATCCATTTGCTCTTTGTGCTGATTTACATATTCATTAATTATAAGTGTGGCATACATAATGTCACAGTGAAGTCAGGGTAAATCTGTTGGTTAATGTATTTTCATAGAATCATAAAATAGTTTGGGTTGGAAGGGACCTTTAAAGGTCATCTAGTCCAACCCCCCCTGCAATGAGCAGCTACATCTTCAACTAGATCAGGTTGCTCAGAGCCCCATCCAACCTGACCTTGAATGTTCCTGGCATCTACTGCCTCTCTGGGCAACCTGCTCCAGTGTTTCACCACCCTCATTGTAAAAAAATCTCCTCCTTATATCTAGGCTAAATCTTCCCTCTTTTAGTTTAAATCTATTACCCCTTGTCCTATCGCAACAGACCCTGCTAAAAGTTTTTCCCCATCTTTCTTTTTTTCTTTAAGTACTGAAAGGCCTCAANTGGGCCCCCTTCTCGAGCCTATCCAGGTCCCTCTGGATGGCATCCAGTCCCTTAGGCGTGTCAACCACACCACTCAGCTTGGTGTCATCATTCATTAATGTATGTGTCACAGCAACATTAAATCATACCAACTTTATTATTCACTTAATCTTACACCAATATTCTACCATTAAAATAATGATCTCTTCACAACATTTTGTCTATTACAAGTTCCATACTCCTCTACCTAGTAAATCTAGTCAAAACACACTTCATTTTACATGTCATAAAAATAAACCAAAGATAAGATATTCTATATATTTTCATGGGATTTCTTACTCGGTACACCAATTAGTGAAACCAGACAATATCCACTTTATAAGTAAATCAGCTTTCCCATGTATTCTCCATCGCAACTATACTTAAATAAGCTTCAGCCTAACAAACCCAAAGTCTGTCTTAACTTTACAAAAATCCTTTACCGTCAAGAAGTCCCTCCCTTGAGAGAAATACTGTAATTATGCTTACCTTTTGTCTAAGATAACTGGAATAAACTTATCCGTTTAAATCGACTAAAATAAGTCTTAAAAAATCGTATTTTGTTGTGTTATAGAGCTACATTAACTACAACAATTCCTTTATCTCTTACTCATCTTTTGTATCACTTTCCAGCCATGTAGATACTGCTAGTTCAAGTCTGTCATAAAGATGTAGGTTAATACATGCTTTTTTTGGAGCCCATCAATCTCTATCAGTTTGGAATCTGTTTACCTTAAACATAATCCATTCATGTAAATTCTCAGAACCACATTAATTCATAACAGCTATCTAACTTTAAAAAAAAAAAAAAGGGCGGGGGGGGGAAGGAATTTTGTCTGACCAAGGTTTAGTGGGAACCAAATAGGAAATTGGAATTGTGCTCGGACAGTTAGACCAACCATGGTAAAACTGTAAATCTTTAGTAACTATGCAATACCACTTGTTTGTACTGTATATTATTCTCTCTGTTAGTCTCGTTCCACTTAGTAAGCTTCACTGGACACACAGCAGAAGCTGATGGGCAAGGGTTTTCTGATTGGTTTCTCTGGTTACTACCTTCCAGAAACGTGTAACATTGGTGTGCCAAATGCATTGTACCAACACAGAGACTGGGTTCCTAAGACCAGTAATTTCTGAAAAGTGCTTTCTAAGTTTGAAGTTGTCTTTGGAGAAGCACTTTCACATATTCCGTGTAGATGTCAGCTTCCAGAGAACTGGCAAAATCTGTGGTAAGAGGCTGTGTAAAAATATCTATGTCTGGATCAAACAGTGATAGGAAAACAGTGCGTGAAAGAAATTTGGAACACTAACCTAGAACAAATTCTGTTAAGAAAACACAATTGTGGATTGGATAAGTTGTTATAGTTCCTAGTGATCTAGCTGTTACTTAAGAAAGTTTAAAACATGATAGAAAAGATTTATCTTTTGGTTTCTGTCTATTAGAGAAATAGTTGGAGCAGTACCAGTAAGTATACTGTGTCTTTATTCAAGCCTGGAAACTTAATGACTTTAGAAAGTATTCATCATGTATTCACCATAGGCAAAAGAATTATTTCTTTTCCTACGTATTTATGTTTTGCCTGGTCATTATTGAGTAATTATTATGCTTATTCTTATTTTGGATTTCATTAAACAAGTGGGTATTTCATGCATGTCCTAAATGTCAATTTTTTCTCCTAGCTAACTCTTAAATTCCCTGAATAATAGGAAAAAGCACTTCATCAGGCTCCTACCTTGTTCCCTCTCTGATATTATTGTCTTTCCATTTACATATATATAAGTCCACACTGACACTCCTTTACCTAAGAAATGTCCAGTCAAATCCAGTTCCTTCATTTGAAGGACTGATCCTTTATTCACCTCAAGATGGTTTTAGTTTTTGTTTATAACCCAGGTTGGTAATGCCTCTAACTCGGTGTTGATAAGCTGGTATAAAATAATAAAAAACCAAAACCTAAAGGAGGCCACTCTGCTATATTTACAGTATCCAAATTGATTCTAAATACCAGTTAAACAAATTTGAAACTAAAAACCAAAACTCCAAAACAATACAACCACTAGCAGAACCTTTAGTTAGGGCTAATTGGGCTAATCAAAATTGGCTACAGGATTTAGTTTCTTGTTTGAACTGAAAATTATTTTATTTTTGGAAATAAACACACCCTGCACACCTACTTTAGAATCTTGTTCATTCTCATATACTGGTATTGTACATGCTAGTCTTAAATTGTATACATTGGGTCTTATTCTTGTAGGCTCTTTTAGAACTCCCGTTACCCAAAACTGTGTCATTATTTCTACAGCATACCTCCACAGTCTCTCCTTTTGATTCACTTCCAACGAGGAGATTTTTTCCAGTCTTATAGGGTAATGTATTAGTACTTGTAAAATTATACTAGACGGTATACTCCCTGGTATACTATCAGATCAGTTTGTCTGAATGGTCTCCGAATATTTCAGGGTCCCAGAAAAAATTTGAGATGTCTGAAATAATCACTGGGTTTGGTGGTAATTCTTGGAATGTCTTGATAGTTACTCATTATTGAACCTAGGATTTTAAATGCTTTTACATGAAGAGTTCTTTTGATTACAAATGTTTTAATCTTTCCTGTTGCTGTCCAAGCTGCCAACAGAAATTCCTGGTACACATTTTGGCGACTGATGATTTGGCAGGTTCTGTTGATTCATAATAATACAGCTAAACAGCTTCAAGTCTACTGATAGAATTATTTTTAAACTGTCTATAAATCTATATTTAGGGATTCTAGTGCCTGGTTTAGATGAGATTTTTTTCTTATTTCAAAGTGGTGTTACTTTAGGGTATAACCCTTCTATACTTCCAATTTCCATCCTAAAAATCTTATACAGTCCTAAAACAACGTCAATATTAAACAAAGACTTCAGCTTTTCTCATTTGTAACAAATAGGGCGGTTGCATTAAAATCAGGTTTTTTGTTATCTGAAAAAAAATGGTAAATAGAAAATAAATCTTCTAACTAGCAAATGCAGCTTAATCTTCCGTTTCAGTTCCATCTTTCTATTCCTCCTTCATACTTCTGAAAATGGTGGTGCCTTTCTTGTATTACTTCAGTTGGTTCCTATTGTAGCTTTTTTATAAATTGGTTTCTTTCCTTCAGAAATTCTAATTTTGTACTTTCAAGAGCTGAACTTATCTGTAATTCAATAAAGGCTATTCTACTCAGCTTGTACTTGAACACCATGTAGCTATAACATTACAAGAACTCTAACCTTCCTGTCATTTTCTTGCTGAATTTTGTCAAAATAAGTTTTTGCTTTAACTTCTGATTTTTCAAGTTTTGTAGCTACTTGCAAATATATCTGATTTATATGTTTTTTGTAAGAATTGCAAGTAACTTTCTAATTTTACCTTCCTAAGTTGAAAATGATTAGTATTCTTTATCAGATATTTAGGTGAGGGTGAGCATGCATTGCTTACCCTCAAAGGAAGGTTTCCTTTGGGAAGCAGTTAGAGGAGCCATTAGAACGGAGGGAACTAATAAATCCATTAGCATTCACTAGCTTCCATAGCATTTAATTGCTAGTTTTAATTGTCCAATTTACAAGCTCTAGTATGTCCAAAGACTGGAACTGATAGGGTATATGCTATTTTTCTGAACTCCCCAGTGTTTTGAAGTACTCTTGAAATACTTTGTAAAATATAATTACTTGGTAGATTGGATCTTAGTTGATTGAAATAAGATCAACTTGTCCTACCATTAGTATGAATTGTACTGGCTATAGTATGACATTAATAGCCAGTACTACAGGCATTTTCAAGCAAATGCTTCCACCCGTTTAAAGAAGGCACGTGCAATTAAGAGAAGGTATTGATTGCTTCTTTTTAACAGTATGCTTAATATGTTTGCAATAATGACCTTTTGGTTCCTCACCCTTAAGAGTAACAAATTTGTTTTGATTACACCCTGACCTGTCACCATGAATAAGTAAATCATTTTCCCTTATGTGAGAATGGGAATTGTTAATAATTGTTAAACTAATGCAATAGGAATCAAAAGGAATACCAGGTATGTATTTGCTAATGCAAGGATTGCTAAATCTCCTGTCAGGTTTAGGACAGACTCACCTTTAATGAATGTTAATGAGGAGAGCAGTACCGGATTGGCCTGATTGATCTATTTTGCACTTGTTTTTTTACAAAGTCGTCAGGTGATTTAAGTACTCCACAATGCTCAGCTAGGAAAGAATTCCATAAACTTTCATCAACACTCAAATGGAACAATTTAAGTATATTACTGACATCAGTCTTGCTGCTACATTTTTTAACATGTGTAAGTATGTTTATTTTTCCTTGTAATGCATTTCTTGGCATTGTCATCCAAAATACAAATGTCAGTTGCAATTGCAATAGGAAAACTAGCAGCAGTGGCAGAGGGGAAATGTCATTTCTTAACTTGGAGTCATTTCCAGGAACATCAGGTTGGCAGGAGCTATCTTCTGGTGAAGGAAAGTCTTTAAGTCTTGAGAAATAGAGTGTAATGTTCTGTAATCACAACTCTAGTAAGTTCCTGTTCTGTTGTCTTATAAAAAGCTGCATGACAAGCCTCAGTAGCCATACAAAAATCTTGTAAAGAATCTTACTGCCAACCAGCAGAGGTTGGTAGTAAGTAGCTCTGGGTGTACTAGTAGTCATTGGAGTAATTGTCTTAGTGGCAGATTAAACTATGTCCTATTGTGTGGTCTGCTATGACATGTGAGAGACACACACCACACCCCCGGTCTTGTCACAAGGATGAGTAACTGTAGTGTACAAGGGCCACTTTTTCAGTTCTAGCATCACTGTCACTGTGCAATGTTGAAATCTGCAAATTGAATGATTCCCTATAGGTAAGATTATGGCATCTATCAAGTCTGTGTTAAGATATTTTATCTCTTAGTTAAATAAAATCTACAAGCATTCTGTGCTCTGTAGAGCGGTGTAATGCATCATATCTCTAATGCCTATCTAATAAATCATGTAGCAAATGAATTTTATCATTGAACTCAGTTTCATGGAAGTCAAAAGTTTGGAGGTGAGCTTCAGGATCAGATTTGGTTTTCTGCTCTTCAGTTCCTTCCTTCTGAGTATTACAAGCTTTACTAGTGCACCAATGGATAAGCTTTAGATTTCAAGGCCTGTTAGTACAAAACATGTCTTTGAATCAAAATGTTATAAAATTTGAGTTGTCATACTCAGTATGACAATCAACAAATTTACATTTAAATCTAGGACACTCCAGCCATGAATTAATAACAAAGGTAAAATCTCTGAAGATACTGTCTGAGAGGTCAAAAATGGCAGTTAGAGGAGAGCACAACTTGTACCTCGCTTGTTAACTGAGTTAACATAATAAGAAAAGTGTTAGTCTCATGAACAAAAAGCAAATGCAGAATTCTATTTTTAATATAGTAGAACTCAGCCTCAGGGAATAATGTAGCTGAGAAAAGAACAGAGCTCATAAATGCTCAAAGTGCTTTTTATACCTTTTGGATTTCAGACAAGTAAATATGGCCAGATAATGCAATTACTAAAAAGTCAACATCATTGAGTTTAAAAGTGTGTCACAACATCATTATCATCCCAATTCTCAAAGAGGTCTCAAACCAAGATTTAAACAAAAAGAATATCCTTGTTGTAATGAACAAAACACGCTTTAGCCAGGTTGCTGGCTTGCAACTTTTTAGTGAATATCTAATTCATATATTTTATTAATTTGTTAGCTTGTCAGATTTCAGTCTGGTGCTCTGAACAGTCACACAATCTTTACTGAATCAGTTATAACAAAAGTCAAGAGCTCTCCTACGCTCACCACATCCTGTTTGAAACAATGAGCAGCAGGCATCGCAAGGCGGTGTTGGAAAACAGCTCTGAAACATCATTCTTTAGCACACATTCATTAATTTTATGTATTAATTTAATTAATGAATACTATTTCTTTTATGTGTGATATACATAACTCAGGGTGGTTCTGTTGGTTACCATAGACTCGTTAACAGGCATGGCTGTAATATCAAACTATTACTAATTTATTTACTTAACCTCATACTGATATTCTCTATATGAATATGAAACTGTTTTGTCTAGGCAAAACACTCTAATTTTAACAAGCTGACCCACCATTAAGAAAAAAGAATCAAAGACATTTCAGATCCCTGACTTCACAGGATTTCTTTTGCTGTTCCTCATTTATCAAAGGCAGACACTGGCCAAGTCAAGGGTAAATCACCTTTCCCACATATTTCCCATCAAAGCTCTAGTTTACTAGGCTACTGTCTTCCAAATTGTGACCCAGCTTTTATACCACCACTGTGGTAGCAACTTAATTGTAGGAATGGTCCAAAGTCAGTATCAGAAGCATTATTTATTGGTTGAGTATTCCTAGCTCTCAAAAAAGTGGAGTGGGCTGGCAGCAATTTGGTGTACTAGAATGGTAATTGCATGTTTTATTTAGCAATTGTGAGAAATCTAATTTGCTTATCAGGCAGCAACAGGATCAGTAACATGGGAAAAAAGGAAAGAGCCGGCTCTGCACACCAGAAAAATTGCATTCAGTTCAGTCATGTCTGCCAGCTGATAGTCTGGTGTATAATTTTGTCGGAGATATTTACACAGAGGTTGGCAAAATGTTTAAGAATTCCATTTCAATTCAGTTAAAGATGAGTTTAGGGTGTATCTGCTTATCAATTGCATTCAATCCACAGTTTCTGATTCCTAAGTGGCTCTGGAAGCATTTGTGTGTGTTTTCTTTGGGTTTTTAAAATGATACAGTAAAGTGTTTGTTTTTCATAGGCAGGAATACATCAATGGCTTTAAAGGGCAACCTTGTTAGACTTGAAGGCTTAGGAATGAATCCCAGCAGAGCTGAGCATAGTTTTGTGTTTTGTTTTTGTTTTTAATTTGGAAATATGCAAATCAAACAGGACATCCACAGAGGCCATTTATATTGAATATCTTAGCTTTGATCATTGTTTGTGATGTCTCATCTGAGGCACAATCATTCATAATTAGATAAGCCTCTAACCCTAATCAAGAAAGAGAACTTTCAGTTATTCCATGTTGCTTCAGATCATTAATGGCAGAATCAGAAAAGATCACATGCATCATTCTGTTCTCTTTGTAACTGTTACTGCTCTGCATTATCATTCCTACTAATAAACTCTTCTTGTAAATCTGCAGTGATAATGTATTAAATGTTTTTCCTGGGAAAGTATTTTATAGTTGCTCTTCAGTGTTTCCTATGTTTTTCCTTGTCTCCTGTGCTGAAGGATTCTCTTATATTTGCCTCGGGCTGTCACTGAGCTACATGTCTTCATGTCAAGCATGTTACATTTGGATTTTCAAAGGACTTGGCTCTGTGTACCTGAGATCCAGATATTATCCTTGAAACCCATTTTATCAGCTACAATAAAAAACCTATAGGCTTCTGCATTTCTTAGGTACATAACGGCCTCCTTGAATACCTGTTGTGTAGGATCTTAAATGTCCACTTCTGGGCATGTACCTATTTCAGTCCTTGAAAATCAGAGCAGAGGGTCACGTTTCTTGTCTGCAATGAAAATATTTTTTTTGTTCTAACTTTGCCACCACAACAATTTTTATTTTTTAGGTATTACAGTTACAGTCCAAGCTTCCCACTTGGCAACTTTTGTCAATGTTTCTCATTCACATTGCTTTGGGTCCTTTTCCCAGACTGCGCCCTGCCTGTGTACTGGTGCAGATTTAGTACTGCAGCAATATCACTATGCTCCACAGATCAGTCCTGTCCACAGACAAAAAAACTGTCATGCTGAATACTTTGCCCTTTATTGTTTGGGTCCTGTTTAAAACAGCAGGGAATTAATGGTTGTTTTGCTGCTATTTCCAGCCTTGTTAGTCAACAAAGGTGCATTCTCTGCTTATCCCTATGAATATAAACCCAAACTGTCCCAAAAGGCAATGCTGGAAAATTACCTATTTACTACGAGAAACACGAACTGAATGACAGGAGAGATCTCTCATCAGATGACAAAACTTTACCTGCTACATGTAGATTTGCATTTGAGAGAAAATACTGCTTATTCCCCTGAGTTTGTGTTCTGCTGCCATACCTGAGCTGAATGCTGTGAAGTTGTTTCTTGTCACTTAAGATTTGATGTCTTTGGGCTCCAGATATATCCCTGACACAATTTCAGTGGTGCTGAAGTTTTAGCTGGGACCAAGTTAGTTCTTGCTATGTAAAAAAACAAGCAAATAAAAAAATCTCCTTCACTCTTCTCCTTCCCAAAACCAAATGTAGAAGAAACTATTTTAGCAGGGTTAATATAATTTGTTGTATAAGTGCTGGTGGGTATTATGAATGTTTTATCTCTGAGCTGGAATACACATTAGAGAGGTTAGTTATAATTTTCAAATGAACATACAAAAAATTCCTGCATTTTTGAGGCTTTGCTCCTTTTTAAGTCCAGGCATCGCTATTTCCTATCTATGCTTGTTCAGTGACAGGTTGGTATATGTAAGTCAGTCAATATATTTTCTGTTAACAGGGTTTTTTTCCTATGTCTGTGAAAAATTGGGATTTAAAAGTATTTTCCTCCTGTCATCTGAGAGATCTCTAATACCGTTGTCCGCATGCCCTACACAGTTTGGTTCCTTTAGCCTTGTTTCTTGCTTGTCATCACAGCTCCTCATGGAAGAGGACATGTCTGGACAGATGAGCAACAGCCGATATATGCTTGGAGTGAAGACTTTCACCATCTGTGGGGTGTGTGGACAGGAAATGTACAAATTCATACATGGAAACAAAAGTGAATAAAAGTTGAAAGGGGAAAAAATTTTGGACTCAAAAGTTACCCAGAAAGAGGTCAAACAAGGAAGTGGGAGGTGATTGAGTATGAGGAGAGAAACTGAATCAAGAGATTCAACTTGAAACAAAGTAGAAGGCAATGATGATCATGTTCTTGTTTGTCAGAAAGGAGCTGTGTCGTGGTTTGGCCTCAGCCGGCAACAAAGAACCACGCGGCCGCTCACTCAACCCCCACGGCAGTGGGGAAAAATCAGAAGAAAAAGGCAAAACTCATGGGTTGAGATAAAGGCAGTTTAACACAACAGCAAAGGAAAAAGGAGAACAACAACAACGCTGATGGAGGAATGTAGACACACGGTTACTGTACCAGCACTCGCTGACTGGACCGCGGGCAGCCCCAGCTCGCTCCCAAGCCCAGACTTCCTCCCCCTCCCTCGACCAGCTCCCCCCTATGGACTGGGCATGGCCTCACATGGGGTAGAATACCTGTGCCCCAGGCCAGAAAATTAACCCTATCCCTGCCGCAACCAGGACAAACTGGAAAAAAGAGCACTGAAAATCTCTGGGCTGGATCCTGTGTGAACCCTTCTGGAAGAAAATGCTGCTGCACATTTGCACTGAATAATTAATTTTAAGAATATGGTAATAACATATTCATACTTAGTAATGAATTATTGAGTATGAACATCTTTCAGATGAGTGTATGTCCAGTTTAATCCAGGGTGTAAAGTAATATATTCTAATAGATGTCACTGTCTAACTCTGAATTCCTATTTGAACATCACTGTCAGTTTGTTTGATTGTTTTTTTTTTTTAAGGAAAGATTGATATTTTATTTAGTACTGGTTAAAATAGGTATGCATGCACAGATAGCCCCCAGATATTCTTGTCAGGATCTGGCACCCTTGCCTAAAAAGTCTGTGCCAAGCGAGAACTGATTTTGATTTATTTTATTTTTTTTTAATGAGAGGTGGAGTCAGATAATTCACTGCACTTGAGTTCAAATGGAAATTGCAGAACCTGTTAAAACTAATCTACACACACAGACTTGTACTAGTTTAGTTTAAACAGTATGACTATTTTTGTAGCTACTCTTATTTCAGATTTATTGATTAACATGCTTACTTTAAATATGTTTCTAATTAACTTTGAATTAATAGGCACAGTCAGATGCGGAGAACTGTGTGATAGCTCTGTTCACATTCTGGTTTGCTATCTGTGCAGATTAACGTGGGACTGTGGTCAAACTAGCAAATCCTGCCCCTTTGTTTTAAAACACCAATGCTAAATTCAATCTTAAATTAGGCTTGTATAACACATTTTGTGTACAAATAAAATAAGTTCTGTTCTGCTTTTGGTAAATCTAGAGTTATTCTACTTATGACTAAATAATGATATGGTTCTGAATTACAGAATGGCACTTGAGAGCTACCCAGAGTAGAATGTGCTTGATTGTAGTTGCTTGAATTATACAAAAAATAACCGAGCATTGTTGGGGTCCATCAGTTTATTGGGTTATGTCTATTTATTTGCTGTTCTGTAAACTCTTATCCCCCCATTAAGTGAAAGTTTGGTTCATAGTCTATTGAGCTCAAAGAAAAGGTTCTTTAAAAGCTTACATGATGGAATAAAAAATATTTAAGCTTGCTTCAGACAAAGAAATTGAGATTGTTCTACTGAGTTCATTCTTTACTGTGTGAAGAATCTTAAGGGAGCTCACAGGCTTCTGAGAAGAAATTGTAAGAAATAATATGTTCAGAATATTTTCCCTTTGTATTTTCTCTCAAGGATATTTGTCATGCAAGATTATTCTATCAAATTGTCAGAAGTGTTCCATTTGGTTAGGTTTTACCTATTAAATGGGGAGGTTAGTTGTAATTGGTTGTATCGGTTTGTTTCTGCTCCATGCCAGGACATAAGTACCATCGCGATTCTGCTGTTGAGTATTCAGTATCTGTGCATGCCATGGAGTTGAAATTTAGATACACTTTTCTACTTTAGTGAAATTGTTGCTATTGGTTTGCTCTTAGTTGCTTGCTATTAGCTCTTGGTACCAAATTTTCTATTCGATGAAATTAGTTGCATCTAATCAAGAGACATGACACCAATATTTGAAATAACAGTGAATTCATATGAACTAGTATACCTTGGCTGTTGCATATTTGAGTCTTTTCCTTCTCTAGCATATGTAATTCCATGAATTTTGTGCAACTATCTCTACATTTGAGTTTCCATGTTTGCATGTAAATAAACTGAATAAATCATAAATAATTTTTTTTTTTTTACAACAATCCTACGTCAGGAGTTACTTCCACATTTGTTCTGGAATTATACATACAGCAGAACATGAGTTTTAACTCAGAATTATTATGCATAAAAGTATGTATATACGTGTGTTTAAGAAAGAAGGAGTGTGCAAGAGGATGGTTCTTTTTTGAAAGTAGATTACTGAGTAGATTTCCAGAAATCAAACATCAATGTGAAATGGAGGTTATTGTGCTGTTCTGGCTGCACTCCATCTTCTCCATACACAATCTCCTACTTCACCTGAACCTGCAAGAGCCATCATCTTTGAGAAGCCAGTGACTGTAATACAGTTTTTTTATTATTACTACAGAGACGGCATTTTTTGCTAAACAGTACTGAGTGATGTGTGGTGATTTTATGATCTTATCCAGGGATTAGGGAGTTGGAGCTAAACTCATTTTCCTTAGAGTCACGTATTGGCCTCAAACCGTGGTTCATGGACCATGCTGATAAAAAGCAAATGATTTTATTCAGTTCACATTAAATTCAAACTTCAGGCCCTGGAGACCCACAGAAATAATATATTAACACTTATCTTACAGAGCTGAATTCTTCTAGGAATAGCAATCCTTCAGCAGCAGAGCAGAGAGAATGGTAAGGCTTTCAGGAGTCTGGCATTTTGTCCTGAAGGAGGCATTGTGCTATGAATTAAATTTGGAATTTTGGGAGTGCGGTTTTCAGGAGATGTTGTGTGTGCTGCTCCCAGAGAATCACAGGAATAATATTTGTACATTCTAAAGTTAATTTAAATCTTCATTGTTGCTGAAGAAAAAAAATCGAAAAAGTGAAGCTCGTCCCTATTACCTGAGAGAATTCCTTCAGCTTTTAGTAGGTTATTTTCCCAGTGGACAGAATGAGAAGTGTGTGGTGGGGAAAAGGGTCTTAAGCAGAGATTTTGACTGATCCTTAATATTCACCCCCTTATAGTACACATAGTAGCAGGATAATTTATTGTTGGTGATGTGCTAATTTGGAGCAAAGAAGCATTTGCATCTCACGTATGATCCTAAGAAAATCGTATTTTTGCTGTATCATCATTCAGCATCACAAATGCACTAGAAGATATTGGAAAATTAAAATACAAACAATGGAAATGGGTGGATGTATCACAGAGAAAAAGGAAGATACAGGAACTTCTTTCTAATGCCAAATCATTGTGGAGGAGTGTATTCTGGATCCTACCAATGAAATAGAGCACATTTTTCGCTGGAGTTATATGCTCATAAATATCTCAAATATGTCTTTGGTTATTGTTTGAGTATTGTAAATTCACAGGAAGATTAATAATCCACTTGCAGGGGAACAGCAATAATCTATTTTTCTCCTATCAAAAAATACACATCAGCATAGACAATTCCCTTTTCCCCAAGTTCCTGGGATAACCAGAAAGAGCTTTGATTTCAGTGCCAGTCACCATTACAAACTGAAAAGTTTCAGTGAGTTATTGGGCTCTGTTTCTCTTGAACAGATCAATGGATGCTATTCCCCTAAAATAATCAAAGCAGGAATGGAATGAAATGGAAAAATATCTTAATGCCTAAGACCAGTTAATGTAACTGGTTTGCCTGTGGAAATAGACTGGTTTGTCTAGGATTCCAAAAATAGATTAAGCTGACCAACCGATGATAATATAACTGACCAGAATACTTATATATAGCTTGCAGAATATTAAATGTTATCTTTGTGTTTAAGAAGCCTGCTAGCATAACAGTAAGTATATATGCTAAACCTGGCATTCTGTGTTTATTTAGTTAAAAGGCTTAGGTAGATCCTACTGTGCCTGTATGATTCCTTCATAATTAGGCACAGACTTAACCAGGAGGTATAGGGACCATAGCTCTTGTGTTAGCATTCTCTAATGCAGCAGGCACCTTCTTGTGATGTGAATTGCAGCTCTTTGCCCAATACCCATAGTGCCTTCATTTACTTATTTACCTTTCCTGTTTAAAAGCCAACATGAGAATAAGCTAGACGCTGATTTCACTGAGACTGAAGAAATGTTAAGCACAGCAATGGGGGCAAAGCCATTCTCTAAATTACAAAAAGGAAAGAACATGTCAGACAATATTGGATAATGGTAACTTTGGAATCACCACAAATATGAACAGTCCCATTCTTTTTGATTATTAGCACTTTAGGAGTACCTCATTCTCTTCTATGAAATTGCCTCCCCTCCAAAAATATTGCAGCATGTACTAAACAGGTTTTGCAAAGTGTAGGGGTTGTTTCTTCTTGAAGGGCAGTTTTATTTTTATACTTTTATGGGGGAAAACATTGGCTGCCCTGTCCTGAAGTTCAATTATTTTTTGTGTTGAGTTAAAGTTAGTAACCTTTAATACAAATAGATAATTTTTGCTCTGTCACTTTGGATAAAGATCTCCTGACTATCTGTCCTTAAATAAGATTAATTTCTATTGTGAAATCTCTTTTGCAAGGGCACCTTTTATGTAACTCTTGAATCTCTGTGTTACCGGACATTCTAGACAGTCCCATATGTATTTTCTCTGCCAGTTGTATCCACGTCTCTTGCTGGTCCTGCTCTTCTAGAATCTCTCCCATTCTTCTACTCTTTTCTTATCTGGTTCCACAAACTGGAAAGCCTATCCTCATTTCTCAAATGGAGTGGAATAGATTGCCTTTGTGTTTTACGTTTGACTCCTGTAACAATGCCTCCCAGAATGAGATTAGCCTTTTTTATTTAAGCATCATGTTATTGATTCACGATAAGCTTTAGATGTTTTTCAGCTGAAGCCTTGCCAGATGGTCTGCATTCTGCTTTTGCGCATTTTATTTGTCCTTCCTAAGTGTATAGCATTTTACACTTACCTTTATTGAATTTAACTTTGTTGAGTTTAGATTCTCTCCAACCTGTCAAGATAATTTTGAATTCTCAACTTGTCCTCTGAAATGTTTGCAGTGGCTCACTTGCAGTAGGTGTCACAGGTGGATTTTATAACTATACTCTATTCTTATTATTCAAACTGATATAGAAAAAATCTTTTTTAATTGAGTTTAGTACAACACCACTCAAAGGATCCCACTTAAAATATTTCCACTGTTTGACAGTGGAAATATTTCTCAGCAGGTTATATATCCTCCTGAGATTTCCATCAAGGACATATACCAGTCCTTTAGCATTTGTCTCTTACTACAACAGTGCTTCAGAGTTAAACAAACCTTAATCCCTAGTGGTTTTGTATTGCTTCAGTCTGTGCCACAGGTACATAATTGAATGATAAGGGCTTTTTTTTCACGTGCTTGTAACGCAAAATGTTGTACCATCAGGAGTAATTCTAAGATTACAGAAGATCATCCATCTCAGCAAAATTTCTGCATTAGCTAGGAACTCTTGGGGTACACAGCAGAAATACTCTTCACTGGAATTAGTAAAGCATCTCTTTTCTTAACTATTTATCCTATTCTTGATTTACCTAATGTTATGGTTCCTATTATAGATGGGCTACTCTTCAACTGATCAATCAGACATTTATCTAGAATAGCGAAATATAGTATTTCCTGTTTATATATGAAAAACATGATGTCTTCACAAAATAAGGAGAGAGAGAAGAAATAATCATCAAGCTACCTGCAGTTCAGTAGCAGAGTAGGTGTAATGTGTATCTGTGGGCAGTTTATTCAATGGCTCTTTTCCTTGATACCCTCCTGCCTGTGCTCCCCAAAAGCCAGCTTCCCTTAGCAGCCCTTTGTGTCCTGATTTTCCCCTGTTGCCTGCTCCTTCGACCGCAATACCATATTCTTTCTATCTTTTTTTTTTATTATAATTAACCTAAGGCATGCACTGTATCAGTACATTCTTTCAAGTGTTTCTAAAGAGATGCGGATAATCCAAGGTATTTGTTGTACAGGTGAAAACACACAGCTGAGTCAGTTTCTGTGGCTGCAGTTTCAAGTTTCAAAACAGCACTCTGTGCCAGTATATCCTTGTATTAGGAAACCAGCCAAGGCACTGGCTGTTATTTTTGATCTTCATATCAAATGTGAAGAGTGTAAAAATACATGTGTGCAACGTGAATGAATCACAGGGGCACAATAGGGTTCAATACCCAGATTTACTGAACACAAGCAACATGCAAGGCCTAGCAAACTGAGCCCTGAGGAAAGTTATGGATTCCGATTTCAAGGAATGCAAAAAAATTCAAAACAAGGGAATTCTTGCTTCGTTTCTAGCCTTCGGCTTCTATAGGTGAAGAGTTTCTTTCTTGTTGCAGTTCTCAGCTACTTATTTCATCTCCAAACTAGAAGGAATACTTTGTTTATAAATCCAATTTGTCTTTGATTAGAACATGGTAAGCCTTAAGCCCAATGAGCAGGGTTCTCCCTACCTGTGTGATACGCGTAGGTTCAGTTTCTTGCTCTACTAGGTTTGAGTATTGCTTTTCCATACACTGAATTAAACTGATGAACTTTTCCAGGGTGGATGACTTTTTCTGACTTGAGGACCACCTACCAAAACTTACATATAAAACAGAGCCACAGAATTTTGCACCTCCTTATTTGGAGACAGAAGAAGAATTTGTAGGAAGAAGATCTTAAAGGTTTCTCATTTTTTGTTTTAGTGTTACCGCTGGTTTCCAGGTAATGGTTGATCCTGCTGATGTTGGTTTCAGTAGCTTTCTTAGCTTACTTACCTAGTGATTTGAATTTCTCAGCAGTTCCTGTATTGGTAAGGTTTCACTGCTATCACTTGGCTTGGCACTGCAATGGGATGATACATGAATGTCTTGCAAACTGCTGGTGGCTCAAGAGCTGCCAGCTGGCCAGTCTTCAACTTTGGGCTCTTTTTGGTGTGTTTGTCTGCTTTTCCTTTTGCCAATTTGAAGTTAAAAAGAAAGTTAAATCCCAGATTTCTACAGGACAGAAAAGCATTTCCTACACTATTCTGTACTGTAGCCAAGGGGTTAATTCTTTGTGAATGTTTAATCAGTCTGTCATAGAACTTTTTTGAGGGCTGAATTCCCGTATTTGAGCATGTGGCTTTTTCAGTAGCCCTGTTCTCGTCTGATCCCCCAAGCCAGTGCTGTCGCTTAGAACAAGGTTATCATTTCTCAGTCCTGTTCACAGTCCGTCAGCTTACTGGGGTGGAAGTAATTTTTCCTTCACACAATGCAGTCTCTACTGAGTGGTAGCATGTTTTGGTCAATGTTAATTTGAATAGAGAGGGATCTGTGTTGTATTTCAGTCAGTATCCTTCTTTTGTTTCACACCTCCAGTTAGATTCTCTGAGCAGCAGGAAGCATAGACCCAGGATCATGGCTTACCTTACGTGTGTTGCAGTGGGTCTCCCTTTGGAAAGGTTGCTCTGCCAGTGAGCAGACCCATCTGTTTCTTTAGTTTATTTTCCGTAGTGGCACTTCTGCCAGAGCTTAACAGTTCTGACATCACCCGCTCAAGGTTGAAGCCTGAATTCTGAGATAGTTGTTTAGCTTGATCATCATTTCTTCCCTCACTCCCTACTGCTTCTGTGACTGTGATGAAAACTATTTCTTAAAAAGCAGGACTATTTTGGAATGTTTGCTACAGACTCTGAAAGAAGTGAAAGGGTGACTCTTTTCTCTATAACTTGCCTGTTGCCCAACTTGCATCAGCAGTTAATTCTGGTTGAAGGTATTAATTAGGTTCATACTTCAGCAGTTAACTAGTTGCAGTTGCACTTACCTGGTTTGTGTGTATACTTCGGACAAAAGATCGTAAATTAGATGAACGGTATCTGACTGAGTCTGTGAGATAGCTTTCGTGTACCTCAAACTCCTTAGGATGTCCCAATTTCCTCTAAGAAATTCAAGACTCATTTAAAAAGAGGGGCAGGAGAGGTTAACAGCTGCAAAAACAATGTTGTTGCACAGGAAGATGGCAGGGGAGATGAAAGGTAGGTCACTGCAAAATGCATTATACTCTTCTCTCCCTTCCCCCCTCTAAAAAAAAAAAAAACCACCACCCCAAAACAAACTAAGGGTTTTGAGAATCTGAAAAAGTAGCTTGCGTAAAAATTTACATCATGTCTTGATGCATGTTGAGGAGATAGGGCTCCTCAGAGAATATGCAGAACACCAAATATTATGATGGGAATCCATGATCAACAAAATGACTGAAAAAAGATGCAGCAGTAATTGATTTTGTATGTGTGCTCTACATGAGTAATGATATCCTGCTTTTTATAAAGTTCCTTTCAGAAATGAATTCTACAGAGCTTTACAGCAACGATTAGCTCCATTTGATTCTTCTGTGAGGAACCAGAAGTGTTATTGTTATTTTACTTATTTTATATGTGAATGATGTAAGGAGGAAATGATGTAAGGAGGAAATGATGGCTTGCAGAATTGGTAACAGTAACTATGTATTGATATACCTGTTACTTGCTCTAAGTGGCACTTCCTAGTGGCAAGCTCTCCTTTTTATGTGATAATGTATCTCCTTCCTGGCTTGCTCTTGGTACACATGGAGTTTTACTTGCAGTCTTAGCTGTTGGAAACAGTTATTTACACAGAATCTTGAGCCTCCCTAAAAAATATTTTAGATATTAGTAGTGTTGGGTGGAGTTTAAAAAAGCTCTGAACTCCAAGAATAAAGAATCTAAAATTGATTAACAGGTCTAAAACACCATTTTAGAGTTCTCTTGTACTTTTTTCCCTAAAAGGCATTAGCTTGTGATTTCTCAAAGCTTGAGGTTCAGATAACTGCAGTATAAGAGCTATGCAATTTTCTCATATTTCTGAAGTGCTTAGTTAATTATATGATGGATGGGTTTTTATTACACAATAAGCTAAATGGATGTAAAAGATATTTATGTATGCAACTAAATATCTGAATTAATTATGTACACAGAAGGCCAAAATTGGTTATTTGTTCATAGAAATTATATGTTGTATTTGATTGCTTAGACTCTGGGTAATGTTCATCATCAAAACTTAGATTCGGTATAAACTAGAACTGTACTGGCCAGATCCACAGTAATCTAAATCACTATGCCAATTTACACTAATAGAACATGCAATTTCGTTGCCCTGGCTTCTGTTCCAAGCACTGAAGCCATACCCAATTGTTTTATGAGTGAAGACCGGCAGAGGCCTGTTACAAAAAAAAAATTACTTGAACCTTTTCTCCAGAGGTTTGGAGATCCATGTTTTTAAAATTAATGATACTACAGTATGACTTTGAATTTAAAGAGAAAACTGTCTCAGAGAAGAAGTTGATGACAATATAGTGCTGACTACCAGATAGGTACCAAATCGCAAAGTGTTTGCTAGAAAGTCACATTGGGAAAGTTTCATCCAGACAGCAGCTGGTGAGATGCAGCTGTGCAATCAGTTGTGCAGAAGAGTACACACAGTGTTCAGTTCTCTCAGTGCAAAACTAACTTCTATTCCACATGGATCAGAAATGTTTACGACATTTTATTGTTGACTGGATGCTGATTTTGTACAGGACCTATTTGGAAGAAAAGGGAAGTCTTGCTTTTAAAACGCAATATTCTTGCTCAGCAACAGATTCTTGTATGTTGTTTAATTAAAGCATCTGCTTTTTTTGGGCAGAGGCTAGCCTTCTTTGAAGAGATGATGAGACATTTTAAGTATCACTATAAGTAACAGAAAATACGATGTATTTCTATCATCAACATTACAAGATGACAGGAATTGTCTTAAATAAGGTTTCTATTTGTTTTATGAAAATCCATAATATGTATCCACTTGCCGTACAGGTAACATTTAAAAATACTGGTATATCAGTTGACTTTAATGTCTTTAGGATTTGATGCACACCCTTTATTGCAATGACAAGATATTTTGAAATAAACAGAAATGTTTTGGCATGGATCTAATAGAAATCATCCATGGTGTGGCATCACCAGTTGTGTCTAAAACTTACTGCTTTTTCACACTTGAATCTCAGCAAGGTCCAGTAAATTACTTTTGTTTTACACTCTCTTGCGTAGCTCTTCAATCAAGAACATCTGACCCTGCTTCACAGAAACAGGCTTTATAGGTTGAAAAGTCCTATGTACTCTTGAACCTCCAGCTCTGAGCATGGAATTTATGGCTTACATCTTCAGAGACACAGGCAACCCTCAGCTGCGCTGTCTGTTGGCCTTCAGCCCAGGCAGTCAAACCTGCAGGAGCCGGCAGGATGTGCTCAGGGCCCTGACATTGGGGTTCTTTTCCCTGATCGTGTCTCAGAGTACTCTCTGTTTTGTTCTGTGGCTTTGGACACCCAGCATGAATGCTTGGTTAGTTTTATCTCTGTCTAAATGTTTTATTGTGTTCTGCTGCCTGTCTTCTGTGGCGACTCAAGAGAAAACTAACTTCCCAAATATGTGCTCATCCCATTGTTTTAAAGTGCTCACATTTGAAGGAGGGAGATGAAAAATGCGTGGCTATTCTGGATTTCTGTATAGGACAATAGATGTTGTGACAAATGTCTGTTAGGAAATCATGGTTTTCACGCTTCACATATGTGTTTCATCATTTTGCACTGTGATTAGAAAAGTAATTCAGAGTACCAGTCGGTTCTTACACAGACAGACTCTTCAGATTGTTACCAATGTCATATCTAATTGCATAGTGCTGCTCAGCACTCCTCTAGTAAACAAGATGCCCAATCTGAACTTTCCATTCTGTGTGTCTGAAATTAATGAACAGCAGTGTCACTTGGTCTAATGAATTTGAGCTAGAGTGGTTAAGAATTCTGAGTTGTTTTTCTAGATGTATTCTATTCTTTCCACTTTCTATGTCAATTTTCCTATTTATAAATGAAAAGGTATTGATACTGTGGCTGGGTAGAAAGAAGGAGAGTAAAGTCGTTTTGTGTTTTGGTATCCTTTTTTGCTGTTTTAAAAATCTGTAATTAGCGAACATATTAGTTGTTTCCATTTGAAAACTGGGGAATGAGGAGAGAAAAAGGAAGAAAACACACTGCCCAAAAGTTTTCTTGGTCCTTTTACCTTCTTTTTAATTCTAGAATTTCTTCCAAATTAATATTATTTTGTTCTTTTGAAAGAATGAAATATAAAAACATTGAAACATTGAAATGTTTTAACTATCTCAAGAAAATATACATTCTGTGTTCTTCTTTATTGATATTTGGAAGCTATTTCTAGCGAATGTCCTTCTGGAAACACTATGGAATAAATTCAAATAAATCTTAAATTGTAACTAAATACCAGTTCCTGCATCAATGAAACTTTCAATTAGAATGACAGTTCTGTGTGAAAATGGACACTTTTCCCAAGGGAAGATTCCACGGTATATATTTATATAGTGGATTAATTCATCCCTGAGATCTGTTATGATACTTTGCCAGCAAAGTTGAAAAAGGGACAAGAGCTACTGTGATCTGGGAGTGCCAGCTGGGTGTGTGCCCAGAGCTGGGCTCTGTTAGACCCAGGCTGGTCAGCCATAACTGAAGAAGAATATTGTTGGTAAATACTGACTAATGACTCCTACCCTGGGTTGATAATCCACGGCCTTATATTTGACAATGAGAAATCTTTGTTTTGTTGAAAAGTAGCTCAGGCATTTTGACTTCTACCTTATTCTACTAAAACTTAAGGGAAAGTTTTCACATCATCTCCAAGGATATTTTTATTTTTTTGTCAAACAAAAACTTACAAGCTCCTTTTATTATATACTAAGCAGTCAAAAAATTGACATTACAAAATCAAGTTCCTTTCATGCTTTGAACTAATTGCTGTGCCCTTTTCATTTTAAGTATTGCCATCTCATGAAATTCCTTAGCTAAGTATTCTGAAAGGCATAAAAAATCACGGCCAATCCAAACAAGCTGCGAAATGACTGATGGCTTCAGCTTTAATTATCTGACCTGTCCTTTGAGAGAACATGACTTGATGTGCATATTTTCTGTGACACATCTCTGGAAGTTTATGGGACATCATGCACATCTAGTTAGCAATTAAACAGTTTAAATTGCAACATGAATGCTAACATCTCTTCCTACCTGGGGGGCAGGAACCCCTGGGGGGCGTTCCTATTGTGAGGTAGCTGATACCTTTCTAAAATAAATATTGAAAGTTGAGATGTTTAATTGGATAAAAATGGCAGCTGCAAAGCTAATAAATGTGAAACATTTACATGGATAAGCCCAACACTGGAACAAAAGTATGAATTCTTCACAAAGTGTCTTTTATGGTCCTGGAAAGGAAGAGTCTTTTATATGTTAGGGTTGGACTAGCAAAATCTCACCTTCCAGTTTTTCCCTGAGCTAATTAGACAGAAGCTGGATGCTATTCAGGTTTCTGGTGCTCACAGAAGCTCACTTCCAAACCTTTGTAATATGATTTAAAATTCTTCTCTTAAGGAAATTGAAAGCAAATTGAAGCAACAGCTTATTTTTAGAAACCTGCCTGAATATGAGAAAAGTAGCAAACAACAAACATGATACTTCTTTCTCACCTGAACAGAAGGGGTTGCCCTCATTAGCCTCAGTGCTGTCTAATTCTTGACATTTGATTTTCTTGTTGCCTGCTCCTGGATATAATGTATTTATTCTGCTCCCACATCACTTGCATGCTGGGCTTAGAGTTTGAAGACTGATTCAAAGTCCACTGATGTCAAAGACCTTTTTGTGTTAATTGCAATAGGGTTTTGCATAAAATGGAAATGTAAGGTGCTGTTCATTAGAAACATAAATTGGCATGGTATGAATAGTTTTACCTTTAGAGTATTAAGCCAGGGGGTGTATGTTCTATCTGTGACTTGTGAAAGAAAATAAGACTTAGGCGAGTCTGGTTTATAGGTAGGGCAGAGGTAGAGAGGGATTTATGCTGGACCAAAAATACGTGAAAGGATATTTCTTTGTGAATGTAAGGGCACTGCGCTTCACATTACTAGTTCATGCCTTCTCTTCATGTGTGCTTGTCACCAAAACGGTTCCAAACCATGTGTTTTAAACTTACTTGATGTTTTGCAGACAGCTATAAATATCACTATTTTTACTATTATCTTATAGAAAGTTTATGTTTAAGCTTCTTTTCTTTCATGCAATTACTTTAATTCTTCCTCATGATGTTGGTAGTTATTTTGCCAAGATGGCATAATCCTACCCAAGAATGCATATCTGTTCAGTATTAGTTGTGCATGGAGGTCAGACTGTTGTGGTTTGGGCATGATTGGCATGATATGGACACAGGACAGGACACAGACAAATGTTTGTTGTGCTCAGACCCCAGTCTAATGTGAGTTTCTGGAAAATTTGAAGTATTGAGATTGAAAGGGACAAAACCTATGTTTAAGCTCTTATCTACAATGACCTCTTTTCTTCTCTGTCAGATGAATTTAAATTCTTTAAGGTGACATCTCAGAAGTAAACATGTTTATTTTTTAGGCAGCTCGCTATACAGTTTATTGAATGAAGCATATAACAAGCTTAGTAGGAAATGCAGCTAGATATAAATCAGAATACATCATTTAATAAACACTGTCACTAAGGGGAGAACAAACCTTATGAAATGAACACAGCAGAACAGAATTCTGAGGAAGGAAGAATTGTAGTAATCCATGTATAGCAGATTACCATTGTTCAAAAATTAAAATGCAGACCAATAAATATATAATTAGTTGGTTTGCAAATGTTTGTGCTCATGGTTCAGGGTCTGATTCCGTATCCATCCAAGTCAATGCAAGATTTTATTTAATTTTCATCATATTTTGATTAGATTTTGGAAATAGATTTTACATACCTACAGGGTTTTTCAAAGGAGGATACTAACAAAATAAATTAAATTCCAAGAATTGGTTCTTTTGCATGTGCAATGTATTGTTCCATTTAAGTCAACAGAGATGTTGTCAGTTTGTTTCGCTTAGGAGCAGAACAGGAGAGTGTTGTTCAAGTATACTTCCCTACATTCAGGTTCTTTGTATTTACTGTCCTTGATGAATCATGATGTGGAACACCTTCTTTCAGACTTGTGTGAACGTAACAATACATACACTCTGAGAACAGCAAGAACTCAAAAAGCTGCAGGTGGAAGATCTCTGGGGAAGTGACTTTTGTAATGCAGATAACTAACCTAGAGTAGCTACCTAGTACTGTTTTCTATGTGTTACTTCTTTATTGTTATCATACTCTCTATTCTGTCATATGAGATGTTTTATTATCTTAATTATATGATATGAACAGAAAGAAGCTTGAGGTGGAGAAAAGTGGGAGCAGGGCTCCAAGGGTTTGAATGATTTATTCCCCTTTGCATGTCTAACTCTGCCACTTGTCTTGCAAAGCAAAGAGGCTTCCATGATAAGGGAATTATTTCTGTCATTTCGATATTACAAAAGTAATTTTGCATAATTTTATCTTCATAATTTTATAGCTTTCTTTAGAAGGGAAGAAATTAACAACCAAAATGTTAAACATTGCAAAACACTATCAAGTAGTGTCATTCATTTAGAGGCTCGCACAGAATAGATGGATACCTGCTCTATTTTTCGATGCTTATCTGAGAAGCAAGTATTTCATTAAAGACAAATGAATATGATTTATTTAAAATATACCCATACTTTTAATGAAACGGCCTAAAGCTTTCACATATGAATGACTATATTGTTATACATAGGGGCTGCACATATACGTTTCTTTCAGTCCCAAAGGTCTGGAAAATGGTAGTTGTTTAGTAGCACAAAAAATAAGTATCAAAAATCCCATCTTCAGTTAGTGTTTTGGAAAAGCCCAAGGTGGACTGTAGTCATCAGAATCTGAAGATCTGAATGTTAGAAGGATAGCATCATATTTCTTATTGTGTAGATCTGTCATGGCCCTTTAAAATGATAAGCTATTAATATACAAATTGGCTACTTTCTATATTCTTAATACTTTCCCCCTATCAAGCAGGTGCATTAACCCTTTTTTTAAAGCAAACTACTAGTACTTTACTAGTCCATAACAAGAGGGTTTGGTATTTACAATTTCCAATATATCTTTAAAACAACATTTCTGTTTCTTTACTATTGTGAGGACTTTGTGTGGCAAAGAGTAATCACTTCTGTTTAAACGAAGGTACTTTACAGAAAGAACTTCTTTTTTCTAGGCTTGCAGTCACAGCCAAAAACTGGTTAGTGCATCATGGGACTATTTCATATTGAAGGCTAAAGATTTCACAAGCAGGAATGATGAATAAAATGCTGCAATATTAGAAATGCATATTGAAGGTTGTGTGGTTGTGGTAAATGTGGTGTATTTTCTAAAATCAATGGATTGATTTTGTCAAAAACACTAAAATTCTGGTAGGCTATCTTCATTTCGTATTTCCTCCTTTTGCAGACAGTGATGCTTGAGAGTGATACACTCCGTTAGATTCATGTATTAACACGGAACATCAAACATTCTCATGACTGGTAAAAACCAGCTTAACATGCTTCAGGCACTGAATGAACATGCAGCTGTTGAAACAATGAATGCTGGTTTAAACTTTTGCTTTCCTTTACCAGTTCTGCAGTTGAAATGTGTTTAACGAGATGAACAAGTAACTTTGACACAGTTGCAGTGCAATGTGTTTTCCTCTTTCATTAATTGGCAATGAATAAATGTTGGGGGAAATGTAAGTAAAATTACAAATAATGCATATACAAAAGAGTTTCTACAACAAAGCTTTGTTGTCAGATCTTGAGAATTATTCATTTGTAGTGGCTACACAAAGGGGCAGCAGTGTATAAAAGCTGTGGCAACATTATACTATCATATTGAGATTTCAGAGTTCTAGAATGTTGCATTTCACATGGTGGCCTTGAATATCCCGCATTTATACTTCTTTTTCTCCCTTTGCAAGGTGAGCTTAATATCTATTATTTTACTAAACATTAAATTCAAGTATCAAGAGACACAAGCCTTGAGCTTTAAGCTATGACTACACTCACTGGTCTTTTCTTCTGGTGACACTGATCATTGATGGAAATGAACTAAACCAGGTCTGCTTTGGTCACTGTAGTAAAGAATTCTCCCTGTTTCTGCCCTGAGATAATGTTTTCATTCCCCGCAATGATGAATTCTGTGTAGAATGCTTCCATCACAAGTGCAAAAAGAAAACAGATGTGTTTACATTGTCACCATGGAGACACAAAGACACAAGCTAAATTCATACTAGCATTGAGGAGAAGATTCCCCCTCCTTTGTCTTCCAGAGATGGAGAATTGCAGCAAGAACATTTGAAGCAAACCAGACAGAATTCTGTAGAGACTGTTTTTTTCCCCCTTGTCTTTTCAGCAAAGGATTCTTTGTGTGATCCTTCAGCAAAGAGTCCTGAATGCTGTGATGGGTGTTTGTAGTTCCACCAGGAATTTGGTAAGAGTTTAAAATACTCTAATTTGTATTAACATTTTAAGTAATGATAAACAGGTAATTCACTACAACTACTTCATTCATTGTCTCAAACACACCAGTCATTTCAATTTATTCATTGAGCGCGTGTTATTAGTTGGGAACATTCAGGAGGTGCAATGGAACCATACGACATTCCTTCTGTTCCTTGTTTGGAGGATCACTGACTACGTTTCCATAGACATTATTTGGAAAATATTTTTCTATCATATTTTTATCCCTTTCCACTTGCCTGTTTTCATGAATCTTTACAATCCACCACTGTTTTTCTGAAAGCAACTGCGGTTCGACCATACGACCCATATGACAGAGTTCAGTGTGAATGTTTTGAGGCTCATAGCAACTAGGAAAGGGATAAGCCTCTTCCCTTTTCTGCTTTTTCTCTGGAGACCATGATTTGTTTACAAGTGACACAGAGCTGAATATATCCTTATAAAGTGATGCAGTTTTTAAAATAAATAATATGAAACAAAAGAGCAAAGTGTGAGCATACAGATACTCATGCTAAGCCAAATAAGTTTTTTCAGTTCATATGCATGCATTCAAGCTATTAGTTAGGAAAATGTTCCCTAAACTATAGCTGGTTTCAAAAAATTTCATCTAGTGGACAGAGCGTTGTTTTGTTAGTATTTTTGGGAATTGCATTTTTTAAAAATTAAAATTAAACTCTAAAGAGAGAAACAATGCTGTGATGTCTTCAAATTAATTTTCTGAAGAAAAATTCTTTTAATAAAAATTTTATTCTCAGTTTTTAGGTTGTGTGCCTCCTAAACATGCATGTCAATGCATTCCATTCAGAAACAGTACACAGCCATCTTGAAATATCTATCTTTTCTTGCTTTGAAAGCCTTATCATTCAATTAAACAGCAAAAATAACGGTGACTTGGTGATCAATCCCATAGTGAAAGTGAATAGCAGAAAACAGAGCAGATGGTGGGGAAAGAATCCAGAAGCAGGGGTGAGTTCAACAAAACATGTATTTCAAAGAATTCTTCACAGAACATGATGTGAATTAATAATTTTTTGAAGAAAAATGATAGCATGCTCAAGTTGTTAGATACACGTAATTCCTCCAGGTCTCATTGTAGTTTTAGTTTAGGTTTAGTTACAGTATTAAAGAGCTAAATGAGTGTCCTGGTTTGAGGTAAAACAGAGTAACCTCAGGCAAGTGAACATCCCATTCAATGAGAGGCTGCCATTTGTATACATAAAATTGTTCTTGTGCATAAGTATTTACAGAATCAAGGCCTTAAACACCATATATGTTAAGTCTTCTCTGAGGAATACTCAGCAGAGGAAATATTTATGAAAAGTGTCTGAAACCAGAATTAACAAGGCTTCTTCCTCAAAAAATTTCCTATCAACATCAAATAAATTGTTTTTCTGACTGATCAGAGGACCCACCTCTGTACCCTCTCGGCTTTTTTGTCAAAGATCACCAGATATTCCCCTAAATTTAGGTTTGTATTTTCACACATTACACATTCCAATCATCTCTGTCAACCAGTGAACTGTAATTGGACTTAGTTTTCTATGGTATGTCACTTCCTGGGCTTCCTGTGTTGCACATGGAAGCTCAGTCAGAGAGATGACAGATGCAATGTAGTAAACATAGTCTGGGCTAAACTCAGATCCACAGAGGAGAATGAGGCCATATGGAGATTGTTTTTCTTTTTTCCTTCTTCAAGTTGTAGTATTTTGAAGAGCAGTTTTACAGAACAGTTTTTCATCTTTACCTTTTTGTTGGTGATAGGAAATCATTGTTATCAGTTCTGTACCACAATATCATGGGTTGAAAATGGTAGTTTTTTATGTTGAAAATCAAACTGAAATTTAGTAGTGGAACAATGATTTTTAATCTTTTTGCTAGACTAAAGAAAATCTTACTGGAGCTAATATTAAAATTGTGAAAGATATCTTGGCATTTCTGCCCCTGTGAAAAATGGAAATCCTGTGTGGGTGGTATGATTTCTTCTGCCAATTTCTGTGATGTCTCCACAGACTTGAAAAAGGTGAAACTCAAAGAAACCTCTAAAAGAAAATAAGACCTACCCATGGCTTCATTGCCTACAATGCTTAGAGTTATCTCTCTGTCTGCATTCACTGTCACCTCTCTTCTCCCCCATCCTCCCTCATACTTCAAAGGTCTTTTCATGCTATTGCAGGCTAACTTTGTGGCATTTTGGATTTCACAGTTATACCTCAAGGGTTGAAGCCTTGTTGGATCTGTTGCCTAAACTTAGATATTTCACAAACTGGTTTCAACTCATGCTAGCTTCATTTTCAAGGCGGTTCTCCATACTTTAGGAGTAACTGAACACAAGTCTAGCATGTACAGGGGCAATACATACACACCTATTGGAATTTAGTTCTGCAGTGTAGAGCTTCAGGATGGCTACATTTATGTCTAGCGTGGAAGAAAATGCAAAGCCTTGTTCTATATACTCTGTGCTGAAAAATCAAGTTTGTGCTTTTGTGCTATCATGTAGCTTGCATTTCTGCAAAAATTCTGTTTGTTGCATCACAAGATTTAAAATAAGACTTTAGATGTTTTTTATTCATGGGGTTTGCACTGAGCTGCCGGGGAAGCTGAAAAAGAAAATCTGTCCTATATAATTCTTTGTTTGAAAGTTGCTTGTATGAAAAATCATGGCAGATTTAATAAATAACAGATTCAAGGTACATTACATCCTAGTTCTGTCATTCCAGTCACAAGTTACCAACTTCTTCCTGTGTGATACCCCAGTCTTCTTACTAATGAGGTCTTCCAACTCTTTCATTCTTCACTCTTCTGCTGTGAATGTTAATGAAAATATGAAATGGCCAGTCTAAAACTGGAGCTTTTGTGAACACAAATCAAGCTTTTTAGGCAGCTCCTCACCAGTTTAATTAATCTCCACCCTTGCTATCTTTAGTAATAAGATATTTCTGATATGGCATTTTATCAAATGATCCCTTGAAGTTTTGCTAGATTAAGTCTGCTGTATTTTTCTGCTGTACTTCCTTAGACCATCACTTACCTTAGGAAAAAGATACTGGATTAGTCTGGCATGATCTAATGTTACTAAATCCATGTCATGTTTTATCTCATTCCCATAATCTTTGTATCTTTACTTCCTGCTTTTCTTCAACCTTTGTTCTAAAGCTCAGTTCAGTGATTTTTCGGGGGCACCATTCTTAAATGCCTTGTGGACGCCACCTTCTCTTTCATTGTGAACCTGCCTGCAGCAATTGTGGAGGGTCATAGTTTTGTTCCTGTACAGTCAGACCTTTGAAGTGAGAAAATAAATTGTGTGAGTTTGTCCTCCATTTAGTTCATTTTATTCTCTCTGTTCTTTGCCCTGATGATTGGCCAGTTGGCTGCCTTATTTCTTTCTCCACTTGAAGGCTGTTGCTGCTTCTTATTTATGGCTGGCAGCTTTAGGCCTCAAGTTGGTGCTTATTGGATTTACTTTCATTTCTTGCTTAATCTCTAGGGGAAGCTTCCAGCTGGCTGATCTCCTCATCTTATTATGTTGCAGGAGCCAAGCTGGTGCATATTCTTTCGTTCCAAGGGCTTCTGTGGAAATGAGAAGGAGAGCAAGGCAGCTCCCTGTAGATCACAACTTGGGAATTGCTGTTACAGGAGTTTCTCAGGCTTGCATAGAGCAAGGAGATAATGACAACAAGAGAATCTGGAGCCAGCACCATTCTGATGATCTGCAGTCTAAGTGTTGAGAGTTTGTTGTCCTGTATTGTACTGAAGGGCAGTGACTGTGCCAGGAAAGAAAACAACACAGCCTATGTTGGTGGTTCTCTTTAGAACAGGTATCCTGAGTCACTTTTTTTGCTGTGCTAAGCTCAGACATTCTGTCTTTGCATTGAAAAAATGACAGAGATTTCAGAGAATTAAAATCTTGAGACATCTTCTACTATATTTGACACTAATTCCAGTGAGAGTGGTGCTAGGGAAAGTGATGAAAACAATAGTTTAAAACCAAGGGTCAGGCCAAATCCTGAATCCTGCATGATTCTGATCAAAGGGATTTTTTATTTCTTTTGGTTTTTACTCATGCTGACTAACATATGTAAAGAGTATTGTTTAGTCCAGTGATCTTGGGTTGAAGTACAATCCAATTATATTTTTTGGTATGAAAGATGCATTTCAACCTCTGTGATTTCATCTGCTGTTTATGGAGTGTATGCACTGGGACTCATTTTAGCTTTAAGAACATGAGTTACAGACATGAAGCAGTAAAAAGATCAGTTGCCAAAAACCAGAAGAATAGTGACAGAGTATTAATGGAGCTGTATCCTGAGGCGACACAGAAATATTTGGAATTCACTGTTGCGCCAAGGCAACCATGTCATTGCAATGTTTTGACTTGTGCGTACATTTGTAGGTCTCTATTGGATGGAAGGTAGCAGACCTCTGCATGTTTGTCTAAATTCTCTCTGCTGACTGAGCTAATTGGGATTTCATTGAGTCAAAATGTCAATTCTGTGTCACATTTTCTGTCCCATGATGTAGTTTACTAACAGCCATGTTGTATGCATCTGTGCTGTAGTTGAGTGTTTCCCCTTGGAGTGATTGAATGACATCCAGTAGAAGGATAAAAGCCAAGGTTAGAGGCACTGCAGATCTGTCTGAAGATGTGCAGTTGTCATGTTCAGACTCTTTTCTAGGTCTCTTGTTTAGACAAGCAAGAGGTTGGGGACCTACTGTGAACATTCAAGTTTGTACATATGCCCTTGTTTTGGAGGGAGTTTTCAAACTCTTGCTTTTGCATAGGTAACAGAGGCAACTTAAGAGTTTAATCTAAATTATGTTTGACAAAATACACCAGATTTTTAAACAGTGTTGTGATCAAAAGGCTATTAAGTGTAGAAAGGAGTTGATGTGAGAATAGGACTTTTTATTATGGGACTCCAGGAACAGGGAACATAGATAGACAATCCCATCAAAATCACCAAATTCTGTAATTATGCCAAATGCAGTTCAGTGGCAACAAGCTCCTGCATATGTTCATCACATCCAAAGAGACCTGACCAGTCTATTTGTCCTATCTAAATCAGAAGGACATCTTTCTTTCCTCAGACAGCAGTTATCAAACTAGGGATGAACTGTAGGCAGGATTATTTCTTCTTTCCTTTTCTGGTACTGTTAATGTACTTGTGTTGAAGGCCAGTCATCTTGGAGTGAACTTATTCCCCCTCAGAAGTGCTGAGCCTTATTCTGATCACCTTGCTTTTTATGAGAATATATTGTCATTAATTTTGAAATTATACCTGCTCTATATGCTTGTATACGAGACTGCAGAAAGGTCCTGGGTTTCTCAGCCTGGTGACAGGCATGCGATAGTCACCTAGATGCCACAGTATATTGCTTTCAGTCTTTTAGAAGTTCTACATGACTTGGCATTGTGAGCACAAAGGTGCTGGTTTTGGCTCTGTTTCTTTGGCTCTTTTCCTGTAATAGCTAGGCAGGTAGTATCCCTCAAGTGGGATGGTTTTCAGCCTCTGCCTTGCCTTCAGGTCAAAGTGATGCAGACTCTGGGATGGTGCTATAAGTCTCCTTCCGTAGCCCCTCGGGTCCTAATTATAGTTCCTTAACATTAGGCCTCCAGCCAGCCAGCAGCTATCAGCTCTGAGGTATGCTAGCTAGAGTTTCCCTTCTGCTCTAGACTCTGACCCACAGCTGCCTGCTGCTCCTGGCTTAGATGTCGGGCCATGATCGCAAAGATATGTTAATCCTTAAATTAGTCAGGGGTGCTGGAAAATTTTAGTATCCTGAGAGGAAAGTGGGAATCTATTTGGATTTCAGTTGGGTGCTCCTGCAGCATGGTAATTCCGATTTCACAGTGGTGCAGACAAGCAAAGAAAACTACCTTTGGATTTCAGCAAGTATTTGCAGACCTACTTTTTGCCAGCTTAGAAATTCATTCCACATTTAAAAGTAAATAATAATAAAAAGGATATATTAATACTATGTATTTTTGATAAAGATGTCAGGGGGCAGAACTCATCTTTATCTCCCAGAGGAGGGCAACAAAAGCAGATGTGGGGAATGTAAAGAATTGAAAGAGGCAGGAAGTATCTTTTTGTGTGTTTTTTGTTTGTGTGTTTGTTTGGTGCTATTTGCTTTCAGAATAACACAGATGACTCTGGCCCAGGTCAAAAAAAGTGTTTTTAAAGCAATGGGCAGGGAAATTGCAGCTGAAGCAAGGGATAGAAAAGAATGGAAGCTGTTATGAGTCTGCTGCAGACCTCCCATGAGAGTTAATGCAAATAACCTTAGACCTAGATGTTCAGTGCCCCTGATTTACATGCCCCTGATTTCAGCAGGAGTCAGACACATAAGCAGTTTTGTCTGGGCTGAGCACAAATCTCTGGGCTATACTTCACTTTTTGTCAAATGGGGATGGAAGCACTGTCCTGCCATGCACAGGCGTTGCGGATAAACATAATGAAGGCTGTTAGGATTTTGTGCACTGGGTCACGTTCATGTATTATAAGACCTGAAGTGTCAAGTGTGACTTCTGCAGTACCAAAATTTTTAGGAATGGAGAAATGCAAGGCAATCTCTACAGTATGCGGTACTGTAATCTGATAATTTTGCAAACAGCATTATGCTCAGGTGTCAAGACTACCTTAGACACAGTTAGGTTCTCTTATGCGTCCTCTGCGGTGTGCCAGTGTGGAAAGGGAAGGGAAAGTGGGAAGTGGCAATGCTGCTAATAGTGGAGCAATGACATCAGGGGAAGCTTCTGGGGGAAACCTGAGCTGACCAGACCCTTCCATGTTGTGAAATTCTCCTGGCCTTTGTTTTCAAGAGCTTGATAAGTCTGTTAACTGAGGAGAGGATAGACTGCAACTTTTTTGTACCTCCCTTGCTTTCCAAATGGGCATTTTTCCCTTCAGTAGCTTTCTTAAAGGACAGAACGATTTAGTCCCAATATGGAGTCAGAGTGGGAGAAAACTATTTAGACTGACTTCATCTGTATGTGTTGAGTTTCTTGAGCTGCAAAACTTTCTCTGTGTGTGTATGTGTTGTGTCAAACCTAGGTGGTAAAAGGCTGGATAGCATGAGGTAAGTGTTTAGAGAGCTAGTTGACATCCTGAAAATTACCAGAGACCCTCTCTTGAAACCACTTACACCCTTATGCAGGGCTGATTTTCATGTCAGTTGCCCAAAAGCCCCTTGCAGAGCTGGGAAACATGAATCTCACACACCTCACATGTGCTCTGTCTGCTCCGTTGTGGGTTACATAGACAAGACCTGCATTCTTCACCTCTGAGCTGGTGGTTTGCAGCCACGTAGGACAGGGCAGGTGGAAGCGTGCTGAAGGTTGGGCGTGGATAAATGAGGAGATGGAAGAGATTTGTTCTTCAGCAGGAATGGTATTATTTGAAACACATACTTAGATGATGAAAGAACTGAAAGAACATGACATGAGTTTTAGTGCCCTTTTAGGAAATGCTGTAGAATTGAATTAAATAATACTGTTCCTTTTGGAGAGTTCAATCTGGTGAAGTTTTTTTTCTTTTTAAAAAAATTGATGCAGAATGCTCCTGCTCCACATCAAATTTCTGTAGACTCTTGGAGTTACATCTATATAAGTGTTAACTTTCAGTAAAGCCTGGTTTGTTTAGATTTCTTCTATAATGGGAGTCTTGCCTGAACTTCACAGTGTGGGAAATATATATGCATCAGAAAGTGAAATAATTTCTAGATGGAAAAATATAGCAGATTAGCAGGGATTGTTTTTGTTTGTTGGTTTTTTTTTTTTATGTTGACATATTTGAAGTTCCTTATTTCATGTGTCTCCTTTAAGAAGGCAAACTCAATGTGGCTGAAACTTTTCACTGAGTAGCTGACGAAACAGGGCTGTAAGGTACCCCTCTGCTGAGGAATTTGTTGGTGTTTGTGCTGGCCCTTTGCACAAGAATCAATCCCCTTGTCCCAACCAGAGATGTCAGCTATAACTGTTCTCACTGTCATGCTGTACATACAAACAAATGCAAACTTAAGGAGTGGGTACTAACTTTTCTTTAAGGTCAGGGCTTTCTCAAGGTTGTTGACACTTCTCGTTGATTTTGTAAGATAACATAATAAATAAGTCTGCAAAGCCAGTTGGTCTAGTTAGCTACAGCTGTGGCTGGACTAAGTTACAAATCCTCTTTTCAACTTTCAATTAAATCTGCACCACCAGAGATGACAATAGTTTGGGGAAGGAGAAATATGCTGCCAACATTTGACTGTAATTGGCAGCTTCAGCAGAGAGGCCAAGGGGTAAATGAGCTGCCCAGAGTAAATTCCCTTTTCACCTGAAAAAGCTGTTCTTCCAATGAACGACTGAGGCCCCCTGTCAGGGGACTCAGTGTGGGTTAAGATCACATGCTCCTGCCTGTACTATGCTTGTTATGTGGATAAACAGAACTTATGGTCTCCAGGGTTGTCAATCTGGCCTCTTTCAAAAACACATAAACGCCTGATCCCAGTCCCAGGGAAACTGATAGGAATCATTCAATTGACTTTGGGTCAGATTCAGTTTCTACAGCCTTCATATTGTACACCTCACTCAAAAATCTGCTGTATTGATTCATTGATTTGAAAAGCTAGTGTTTGTGTTCAGAAATGCAATACAATAGTACATTTTTGTTCTGCAAGATGCTGAAAGCCATCAAATGCCCTGTACTTTTCTGAGCTGTGGTTGCTCAATGTTCGGGAGGGGTGAGCCCTGACAATACAAGACATGAATAAAGTTTTTTGTTTTGGAAAGGATAAAATACAATTTGAAGATATTTTTACTCTCCACACCCCCTACCTCCTCATTTGTAAAATATTGATATTAATTGGTCCATGCTGGAATGTATTTCTTCCAGTCATTTCATTTTGCGTTGCTTTAGTTGTAACTTGGCTCTGATGCAAGATTTTGTTTATTGTCTGTATGTAAACTTTTATGATGTCTATGTAAACTTTTTATGATGAGGTTTGCTATAGCTCTAGTCTGGAGCTGCATTCTGTTTTTCCACTCTATTTTCCTTTGCTTAGACTCACTGTGCTTTCTTTCTGGAAAAGCAAAGCCAATGAAAGCCATGTGTTGCTCTCTGAAAAGGATTCCCTAACTACAGGATTTGAAACTTTTCTACACTCCAAACTTTGGCTCTGCCCTTAAAAAAGAAACCACACAGTCCACATGAAAAGTATATGTCCTTAAGTAAAATCACATCAGGGGAAAGTTTGCAAGAGGTAAATCCTTACTGTGCCCATCTTGACAGTCGGCCCAGGCCACCCATTTCATGATTAAATAGTCATTTTAACTGAAACATGTAAAATAAATCCACCTTTTGAAAGCCATTAGTTTACTTGGTTTTGGTCAAGAGGAATGACAGAAATAAACAGTCTCAGCAGTTCACCAAAGAAGGCAGTCTGTGTGGCTGGAGTTCTCTTATTCCAGAAGGCTATTCATTAAGCCTGTAAGTCTCAAATGACTCCATAGTTAGTGACCTCCCTAATTCTTTTTCCTTCATTTGTTTTCTCAGCTTCTTCGTAATGAGTAATTGCTAGAGGTGTCAGTGAACACATTTTGCCTAATTATGAACCATTCCAAACAGTGTGGATTGGAAAGTTCTGCTCTTGCCTTCAGTGTTTTTGGGAAAGACTGGGTGGAGAGAAAGGCAGAGCAAACAGAGTGGGATATTTTACAAAGAAAGGCACAGTGTAAATTGAAGAGAGAGGGAAAATGGGGAGGAATGTGAAGAAAACTCCTGAAATGCTTTGGAAAATTAAATGTATTGAACCTAAAAGTCATGTCTATAGGAGGTAATTATTATCATCATATTTGTACTGAGGGACACATAGGAGATGAGGAAACTAAGGACAAATCACAAAGGGACATTAAGTGCTAAAACTCCAAGCTTTGAGGCAACAAGATCTTGAGTGTCCATCTGCCTAGTGTAGCTGGGTATGTACTTAGGGTATGTCTGCACACACTTTTGCAAACAGATGCAAATTTACTCTGTCTGTGATGTAAGCTGTCCAGGTTCGAGTTAGCTCTAAGCATCAGCTGCACGGTCATGGTGCTTTAATTAATAAGCTTGGCCTCTTTTGGTTATGTCTACATGACTTCTTTTTCAGAGCCAGTTCATATTTAGCGAGTCTCTAGTGCAAGTAGGATTTGCTCCCTCATGTCTGCAAAGGCTTTATAGATCTATCTTTACCTAGGCTGCCTTAAGCATCTGCCTAGCAGTCTAATTAATAAAAAAATCTGGTTAATAAGAGATGCCCAAAAGGTTATATATGCTTCTGAATCAGGACTTGTATACTCTTTCTGAACATAGGAAGCTTCGCTTTGTGAATGAGGTTCACAGTTCTGAAAACTGTCCTGAATCAGATCTGAAAATGGGAATAGGTTGACTTTCCTAAGTTTTTAAGTCCTTCCAAAGGAGACGGTGTGGTTGGCAATTCCACCTTATGTCACGCTAGACAGCTCTTCAATTTAGCGTGGTTACCTGGGTACCAGGTGGTGAAAGGTTACAGAAGCCTTAGGCTGCTTTATTATATGCCAAACACGAGCTTATATCAATGCTTCCCCCACACTCAGGCCAGAAAGCTATAATGGGATCCTTTTTAGCTCCCTTTTTTGCATAAGTTAGTTATAGCTGAAATCGGATGTTACTGAGAATAGCGATCTCCAAAGTGCCAGGACCTGTTGCATAGCTGAGGACCCAGTTAGTGCCGTTTCATCTGTTACTGTTCCCAAGAAGATGATCATTACTTGAATACCTAGCAGGATGTCATGCTGTTACATCTAGGACTCCAGGGACTGAGACACATTGTTTTCATGTGCTACAGAAGATCAGTTTTCAAGTTAAATCTAGCAGTTGCCGAATATATGTGGGGGGGTTTTTTGCCAACAATTTAACTTAAATTGATATGGGTGATTTACTTTGTAATATATTCATAGCTAAATTAGGCTGTTGTGTCTCTGTTTACTGCATTGCTGTGTGCTGACAGATGGGGGAAAATATGCTGAATTGATAGAGTGAAAGAAGCTGCTGACAGTTGTATTTCTATTGCTGAGATTAGAAGGTAAGAATATACTGATTTATGTTAATATATAACTCACAGGGAAGCCAGATAAGTAGAAAACTTGGCATGAAGCACTTATATGTTATTCTTTGTATGTTAATCCCTAAGAAGTGTTTCATCTTGTGTGATATTTTTTCTTAGTTTGGAACCATCTCTTTCTCTATAACCTGTCAGTAAGTTATTGCAAATGTGATTCCAGACATCTAACTTTATTTTCCTTTACCATCCAGAATGAATCAATATTTAGAATTTATAATACCTCTCTAATGGACTCAGATTTTGCAACTTGTCAACAAGAATTTTAGGTCTAAATAGCTATTAAAATGGTGCAAAACCTTTGAGAGACTTTGACAATATAACTTATGTTGTTATGGTTTGTGCAGTCCTCCTCCTCCCCAGATGATTTTTAATCCCATTGTGGTAAGATACCAGGTGACTATTTAATCCAGCAGTATCTGTTCAATTAATGAGGTCAAACTGAAAGAATTATTGACAACAGGCTTGATATCAAGTGCAGCTCTTGCAGCAGTTAGGAACTCCCCCGTTTCAGAATGGAGGTGGGTTTTTGTTGTTGNTTTAAGCTAGCTGTATCTTAAATATTGAAGGAAGAAGAGCTCTTAAATTACCGTGAGAGAGGAAAATAGGTCACTACCTATGTGTTGTCAAATGAAACTTTGTGCAGTTCCATATTCCACTCCCCTGACGGTACATAGCTGTCTAGTAGATCACTGGGATTATATATCCACTGAATATGGTTTATTACTGCTGCAATCACAGGAGTGGACATTACTGCCATTAATGACAAGCTTTGGTTTTTCTTCTGAGCATTAACTAATGAGTTTGCCACTGTCTGCTGTGAAAAGATGACTTTGAGGGGGCCTAGGGAATTGCTGAGGTAGCAAGCTACCAAGGTTTTTGTTATTTAACATAGAACAAATGATCACAAAACAGGGGAGAAGGGACAGAATCAGCTGAAATTTAAATACAGAAAGAAAGTAATTCTTTTAACCAGTTCAGTCACCTAAACAATTGCCTTTGAAATTCACCAACCACGGTTTGGTTTATTTTCGTTTGATGTGTTCATCCTTCCCAGGAAGCAAATGATACACATGTATTTTGAACAGCTAGCCTACAGAGAGGCCATTACTTCTGCAGACATTATCAGCTTGTCTTATTTTCATGGCTACAAAGACCAAAAGAAAACACAGATCACACTTTATTGGTTCTAGCCATTTATGGCATCTCAACTCCAAGACAACTGTGGGACCAGGTCTCGAGGTTAAACAAGAGAAAAGAAAAGCCATATACATTATTTCTGCTGATATGAGGAGAGTATCTCTTTTAAAAATGAATACATAGATCCAAACTGACTTATGGTCAAACTTGGCTTGTCATCATTAACTTCTCTTGCCACCTACTGTTCACTTGAACTTGGCTATTCCTTCCAATAATATAGTATGATGAGATCTGTTTGTTGTTGCATAATGGTCTATGATTCTTTTCAAGCTTTAGCCAATTGTTTAACAAAATTAACATTTTGGAATTCACACTTCACTTGTCTCCATCAAAACATTTAAATCAAGTTTAAATAGATTTTTAAATGCCTAACTGATTTGCTCATTACACTCAAAGGATGGAGCCGGATGCAGCTGGTACTCTAATTAACAGTTTGTTCTAAGAGCTACAGTTTATTAAATATACTACGTTGATATCTTTTGTTCTGATGTTTGCACAGTAAAAACAGAGAAACATTATTCATTAAGTGAACTTCTAAAAGACAAATGACAAAAACTCTTCGGAATCTCAGTGTAATCTAATTTAGCAACAATGAGGAAGCTTTTAACGAAGAAAATAATTCATGGTGTTTGGAGGAGACCTTGTGTAGGTAGTAAGTTTTCATACTATTTATGAAGATGAGCAGGCACAGCTTTTTATCCAGAACATTGAAGCACAAGAAGTGATCTATATTCTGTGTTATTCTAGGAATCACTGAATCCAGTTAGTTGAAGTTTTCCTTTCAACCTGAAAAGTTTAAAATTACTATTTAAAAATTACTATTTGTGAGAGGGATGGAAAAGGCAGATTGCTCTTGTTGTCTAATTCAAAACTTCCTATTTTCCTTTTCCTTTCTCAGCAGATTAGCTTCATGTCACTTCATAGACACATATGTAGTTGCCTTTCATTTTTCTTATTATCTCTATTTTGCATTCTTTCCTTTCATACATTTTGTGTAAGGACTCTCTCTGTGATTCCTATAGGCTTCAATGTACTGTTCATTGATTCTCCAGATCTCCCCAAATGTAATTTTAAAGCACATTTTTTCTATTGTGATTACACTAGTTCTTGTTGTTCTGTAGTTAGGAGCCACTAATGATGCCACATTCTACTCCACAAATGGTCTCATTCTTTTACTTAAGATGACTTGATTAGTGACAGCCAACATGGCTTCACTAGTGGCAAATCATGCCTGACAAATTTGGTGGCCTACAATGGGGTTACAGCGTTGGTGGATAAGGGAAGAGCAACTGATGTCATCTACCTGGACTTGTGCAAAGCATTTGACACTGTCCCACATGACATCCTTGTCTCTAAATTGGAGAGACATGGATTTGATGGATGGACCACTCGGTGCATAAGGAATTGGCTGGATGGACCCACTCAAAGAGTTGTGGTTAACAGCTCGATGTCCAAGTGGCGACCAGTGACGAGTGCTGTTCCTCAGGGGTCAGTACTGGGACCAGTGCTGTTTAACATTGTCAATGACATGGACAGTGGGATCAAGTGCACCCTCAGCAAGTTTGCCGATGACACCAAGCTGTGTGGAGCAGTCGACATGGTGGAGGGAAGGGATGCCATCCAGAAGGACCTGGACAGGCTTGAGAAGTGGGCCTATGCGAACCTCAGAAGGTTCAACCAGGCCAAGTCCAAGGTCCTGCATGTGGGTCAGGGCAATCCCAAGCNGTAGTGGAACCTGTCCCTGCCCATGGCAAGGGTGTTGGAAATAGATGATCTTTAAGGTCCCTTCCAACTCTAACCATTCTATGATTCTATGACCTACAGAGTAAGATACTCTTCAGTATAAGTAAAGTAAATGATCATGCCTATACAGTTACAAAACATAACTGCAGCTCTCAAGGGGTTATGGAATCCAGTTTTAAAGTGTCTAGGTAGGAGTATTGCTTATACACAATGATTGTTAAGAATTTACCCAGCATCTCAGATGACTTTTGCTGACTGTGCAACAATTGGTACAATGCAGGTAGCAGCTGAGCTGCTTGAAATACTTAAAGTTAGGTAAAGTATGTATAATGAAATCTTTGTCATGCTAATGTGTCCTATCTGCACCAGAATCTCTTTTAAAGTCTGTAGAATACAAATCTGTGCTGGGATAGAATCTGCCTGAGTTAAAAAGAGAAGTGCTGCATTCAACATTGATCTTTAACACAGCAAATCTTTATTTAATTTATTAACCAAATTTCTGAATGCATGTCAGTGCATTTGTCTAAGACACAATGTAGGGTTACCTGACTGGGAATGTTTTCTATGCAATAATTATTCTGCTTCCCCTCCTGATAGCTCTCCAAAGAATTTCCCCTGCAGTATGAAAAATCAGCCAGAGCTATTCTAAATAAGACTGATCTCAAATCTTCTCTCACTCATTCACAGTATGAGCTAGTGTGAATTTTTAATGTCTGTAAACAACACTCAGTTAAGTAGGAAATCTGAGACTTTCGCCCTAATCAATGAGATTAGAGGAAATGCGATTCTGATTAATATCTAGTAATGTCAAGAAATGCTCTCATCACATTAAAATGCAAATAAAAGTAATTTAAGACCCAAGCTGCTATTAACTTCCTTTGTCTCTTGATCTTTGTTATTTTCCTTTAACCTGTTGTCTTTTAATGATAGGTTTTAATGACAATGCTGGAGACCTTTCTTTTGATTAAAAAATATTTCCATTAGTGGTTACAGAAAAATATTCTGGTGGATACTGCACAAATACCTCCATCTTTCAAGAATACTTATTTCTTATAATACGGGGGCTCTTCTGTTTTTTCAGATCTCAAGATTGCTGTAGTCAGAATTGAAATATGAAACGAGCAGCTTTGCTCTATTTTTATAATGTAATTCAAGCTTAGACTGCAATATAACTTGTTTTCTTTCTGCTGTTTTTGTTTTCCCCCTCTAGAAGCAGTGAAATCACATTCAGTTTTCAGTGCTTGTCAGTGGTAAGCATGGCCCAAGATAGACAGACTGTCATGAGGATTCTGTTGTCAGCAGGTTACATAAAACAGGAACATACAGAATGTTTTCACTGGTTACTTGCCAGAGCCATATAACCACTGTTGATTAGCACACACATACAGATATGCCTGTGTGTATGTATATATACACACATATATATGCATAAAATATGGGCCTGCACTGCATAATCACTGAGCTGTTTGAAATCCAAAAGTTCAGTTCATACACAAAGGCATATTCTGATTGGTTTTTTAAAAAATACATCAATTCAAAACCTGAACCTGGGAACAGTGAAATCTTTGGATTTGTAGTAAGGTTAATCATTAAAACAGGCCTTATGTTCTATTTTTCACCTTCACACATTGTTCGCTTCACTAACATTGCTTTGCTGGTAATGAAATGAACTGAAGAGAGACTATGCACGGAAATGTAATTCATCACAACAGAGGACCCACACATGGGCATAAAGCTACTTTAAATCCCTGTTTCAGGGCTTAATGATGCGTAAAGCATTATTTGGGCTCTCTCTGCTGGGATGATTTCCACTTGGCATCATTATAAGAAATGGAAAGCTTGGGCTTTGGCCTGATAGTCTCATATCCAAGTTGTCACAAACCTGGTCACTGTCCATGAGGCTGAATTTAGACTGATGCAGCCATGCGTTGGCATTCACCTGCACTTACTACAGCGGGCTTATGGGGTGAGAGAGACATTTTAGACTAAGCACCATTCATTGAAATAATTCTGTTCTTTCAACTTTCAAGGAATGTTTTTGGAGGATGTACAAGCTCTGAATGTGATTATTCCTACACTTCATACAGTCTACTGCAAACTCTCTGTAGGCTTTTTGGGTTACTTAGGAATATTGTTACAAATCTGTAAAATGACATATGCCTACAAGATGTTGGGGTTTTTTTTAGAAAATGTTTTAACAATGAAATACAGAAAAAGAAAATTCTTGTGAATTCAATACCTGAAGGCAGGCTTTTTTGAAACAAACCATGACTGCTTATATTGCCTGGTAAATGTCACTTTCAAAATTTCTAACAACTCTCTTAAGGTTACAGACAGAAATAAGAAACAGCCACCAAATAGATGGTATTTTTTTGAGTTGGCAGATGTAATAGACTAGCAATTTTTCAAATTGTGGTAGGGTCTTAGTGCAGCAATGCCAAACTCGTGTCTTACCATATTCTGACTCGCACTAGCATGAAAACATTTCTCACTCCTATTACATATAGACTCAAAGTATCCATCCTGTCATGGAGTATGACCTGGAGCTTGATTGTTTCCACTAGTGTGGCTAGCTGTGGAGTTGGATTACAGCTACAAGCCAATTCACAGCTCAGCATAATTTATCAGTTGCTTAATCAATCTGTGTTGTTATTTACATCTTTCTACTGAACTCTATTGGTGTTTCACAGTGCTGTGTTGTCACTGCAGTGTCGCGCATCCCATTCATGTGGTATTCTTGTTAAACTGGGGGAGATTAGTTGAATAACTTAAATGAACTAGTGAAGGAAGAAGGGCATTATATGTGAATTGGCCAGGGTTCCCAGTGATGATGTGGGTGCTCAAGTCTAGTGATAACCTATTTCTTGTGCGTGACAACACACAGGAAATGGATACAAAAGAGCATTCTGCATGAGCATCAGTGTTCTGGACAGGGGAAAGCATAAAAGAAAGCTCTTGCTAATAGAAGTGATTCTCCTGGATGAGGAATTCAGTGACTTTAGCTTTCAGTTCAGCGTCTTGTATGGGAATTACTGTCCTTGCAGGACAAACAAACTCCCTTGACTTTTATGTATGATAAAAGCAGACCTGCAGTTCACCAGCCATTGAAACACTTTCATGTACTGTTACTGCAAGCAGTCAAGGCAATCCTCATACAACTTGGCACCTTGTATATTCCATTGGTGCCTAGGATCACTCCAGGAAGTCCTTCAGTCAGTAGGTGGTTGTGGCAATGCTTTTAAGTGACTGGATATGTAAATGATAGTCCAGTTCAATTTAACTCTCTAGATCTAGCTGTTGCCTAATCCGACTTTTCTTCTAATGGCTATACCTCTCTAGCCAGAGAGGAATTCCAGTCCATGAAATTATAATATAAGGAAATTACAGCAATACAATTATAGCAGTTATTAAACTGTTACACCAGTGTAAAAGCTGTCACAGTTAGGCAGATGTTAGTTTGCAAGATACTAGTGTTGCCTGATGAAATGCAAGGATGTGACATTGTGGGTGAAGTTTACCTTAACATTTAGATATACAGTGTTGCGAATTGTTATGATGTTACTAATTTTAAGTAATTTTTTCCTTCAGTATGTATCTGCTGGAGTCATGTGATCATGTAAGAACCATAGATGCCATTAAAAAAAATCTGTTGTTCTTGAGGACGATGGCACCAGTCTTTTTTCAGTGGTGCCCGGTGACAGGACAAAAAGTAACGGGCACAAACTTGAACATAGGAAGTTCCATCTGAACATGAGGAGGAACTTCTTTACTTTGAGGGTGGCAGAGCACTGGAACAGGCTGCCCAGAGAGGTGGTGGAGTCTCCAACTTTGGAGACATTCCAAACCCGCCTGGACGCCATCCTGTGGAACCTGCTATAGGTGACCCTGCTCTGGCAGGGGAGTTGGACTGGATGATCTCCAGAGGTCCCTTCCAACCCCTGTGATCCTGTGATCCTGTGAATTCATGGATTCAAGCTTGAAAATATAATTGGATAGTCCTGAAAAAGGTGATCATGTTTTCGTCATAAATCTTATGTTTTTAACAATTACAGCAAGCTTGGATTAGTAACAGTGATTATTACTCATACAGAGACTCGTATAGAGCGATGATCCTCATTCAGTTAAGACTCAGTAGCCTCGTTACGATCTGGAAGGCTGCAGCCCTCAAACCCTTTCAATTTGCTTTAGCTTTGCTGAGCCTCATACAATATAAATGCAGACGAGCTATGGGCCAGTCACCAGTATTGCCGATTGCCAAGAGGCCAGACAAAAGCTACCCGCTGTTAATGGCTTTTGTGCAAGAATAACCTGGGCTGGAGTTGAACCCTTACCAAAAGAGGAAGTTCCCTGAATTCCTATCCTCTAAACATTCCAGGTTTTTATAAGGTTCTTCTGCATCTATGATTAGTGAAGCAAATATGCTCATTGAAAAATGAAAAAGGTGATTTATTATACAAAAGTACATGTTGCTGGGTGTTGTGAATATAGCTTTATCATAGATTTAGACTTTCTAGAACCCAAAAAGAAAAGAAAGACAATAAAATCCACCACAAATCAAAGAGGTTAAAAATGTATTTAAAAAGTCAAAAAAAAAGATCATATGAGCAATTAGAAACAATGTGAAAAGTCAGCATGCAGTGTTGCAGACTCCTGAAATGCATGTACTGTGTTCTCAAATGTAGTAGTTATGGTGCTGGCATCTGTAGTTTAGCTACAAGACATCTGTCTGGAACATAGTTAATAAGTTTGGCCTCTGCAGCTGTGCTACCTCACTTTGTAACAAATATAGTGGTATAACATACTGTTGTGTGTGAGATCTTAGGCTGAAAGTTCCTTAAATACCTAATTGGAATGATACACAGTATTTAGTATTTACCTTCCAAAAGGCAGATTTTTGTCAGTAAGTGCTACACAAGGATACAGGATGCCATCCTTATGTTTGGTTATAAATGAGGGGGTGTTACTGGGGTGTTTCCAATGTCACTTTGTGATGAATGTGAACCAAAGTCAAAGACAAGCTTTGGGCTGTGTAAATCATAACTAACGCTCACTTTACTGAACACTTCCAATGGCACTCAAATACAAGAGTATAATCTTCTAACAGTCTGTGCAATATTTTGGAGAGAAAATGAAGAAGATTCTTCTGTATTTAAATGATCCTGCAAGAAGAATTTAGTAGGATGAGTCTAATTACCTGAACTAAATTATAGCTAGGACATTAGTCTCTAAAACAGTGTAGGTCCTGGCTGTATCCTGGTGTGTACCTGGTGTTTTGCAGTCACTATAAAGCTAGTCACTATAAAGCTAGAGCTAAAACACTGAGTGGGATTTACTTTGAACAATTGCTTTTGATGTTAGTCAAAAATTTAACTCCGGCAGCATGAGTCCATGGATTTGATTTTGAAGAAGACAACAAAGTAACACCAGCCTTCCTGTTTTCTTACTGAAAGTTGCCCATATTTTGGTCATATGCTATTTTATTTGAAGATGACTTGCTGATGAGGGTAACAGAGTAATTGCATTAGTGTGCAGGGGAAGAAAAGTAGGGAATATATTTGACATAGAGTACACCAAAGAAATTATGGAGGTGATACATGTCTATTGGAAATGATTGCTGAAAGCCATGGCACAGCAGAATTATATTCTTGCTGTACCTTGTGATAATTTGCTGTTTACCCATGATATCCCTAGCAAGTCTAGGGGGAGGGTTCTCCAGATACACTTGAAATACAGGGGAACAAATATTTTATGTGTATATATATAGAGAGAGTATGTGTGTACATATATATGAAAAAATAAAGTACACTAAAATATGCTGCTCCCTCATAAAGAGGTATCCATCTACCCATCTTAATCACTTCCCAGACATGCTGCAGCATTAACAGACAGACCTAAAGGGAAACAATATCTTAATTTCTTTCAAAATATTCTTCACTTCACTAAATATTTAGGGTACAAAATTAATTGCTTCAGACCTTGTCTTTGGTGAATTTCTGTGTACACAAACAGAAAAGATTCATTGTTACCTTCTTTCCAAAACTTTAATGATGGAATATTTTGGGTACCCATGGCAAGCTGAAAATTCTGTTAATGTATTACACTACAGTGCAAAAAAAAAAAAAAAAAAGATAAACTGAAGCAAGTTCAGTGAAAGGCTATGAATATGGTTGGGGACTAGAGCTCATGTGCTAAAAAAAGATACCGAGGGAATCTGGCTTGTTTAGCCTGGGGAAGGCTTAATAGCAATCTAATAGCAATCTCCTGATACTTACAGGGTTAATAGGTATCAAGAAGACAGACCCAGACTCTTCACAGCGGTGTGTGGCAGGAGAGCAAGAGATAAAAGGCATGAATTGAAATAATCATTGGAACAGGCTACCCAGAAAGGTTGTGCAGTCTCCACCCATGGACGTTTTTAAGCAGTCAAGCTGGATGTAATCACAGAGCCATCATAGCTTGATTCAGATTGGAAAGGGCTTCAAGAGGTCTCTGGTATGGCTGCTTGCTCAAAGCAGAATCAACAATGGGAACAGACCAGGTTCCTCAGAGCTTTCTTCAGTTTGGTCTTGAAAATCTCCAAAGGTGGAAGCTGCACAACCTTTCTAGGCAAAGTATTCCAATGCTTGACTTCCCTAATGGTGAAAAAGTTTTCATTACATCCGGTCAAAACCCTTCTTGTTTCAGTTTATGCCCATTGTCTCTTTATCATCCTGCCACATGCGGCTTTGAAAAGCCTGACTCCGTCTTGTTGGTAACTTCCTCAAAGATGAGCTCCTACTCAGTATGAGAGGAACCACAGGTTCTGAATCCTAACACACACTATGTGCTTGACTGAGGAGGCACTGAACCTGTCTGCGGGATTATGACTGGACACCTCTAAGTCAGAATCCCCCCTAAATGTGATAGTGCTGCAATAGTAATCTTAAAATCATTAATGGTTTCAACTCATTGTATGAGCCCAGAGCTCAGGGTCAAGTTGGCATGTGGCCCAGTGTGTATATTTCTGAAAATAACTCTTCTAAAACCTCTCCAAAAGTCTGGTGATATCTTTTTTGATATGGCTGAAGTTAATCACTGCTTTACTTACAGACCTGTAGAGGAATGAACAGGTCAGTGGTGTGGTAAAGAACTGTCATTTTACTGCATAAATACAGGCCAGTTAAGATAATTAAATCTCTACAGCACATCAGAGCAGGATTAGTAAGGAGCGAGTGAAAAAGTGAAGTGGTTTGTGCAGGAAGAGGTAATGGGATACAGAGCCCTTCATGCTCAGATTGGTCACAGAATCCCCCAGCAAAGTGCTTTGCCACTAATTGGCACCTGTGATGACAGTCTTAGCATAGAGGTCAAGGACTGAACGGAATTTGAAGGCTGAACTGACCTCTAGGTCAGACATGAGGCATTCTGGTAAGGGTCAGGGAATGTTTAAACCTCAGACTGCCTGTATCATGCATCTTTCATGGGTAAAGGGAGAGTCTGTTCATTTAACATGTTTCATGAGTACCAAATATTATTACTCACACTAGGGATAACAGGCTAGAAACAATCATTGGGTTTTAGTGATGTTTAATTCTGTGTAATAGTATACTATTGCAGGATAAGCTATATAAATGCCAGATGTTTTACATCTCAGGAAGTAGTACAAACTCTAAATTATGCTTGAAAATAAAATGTAAAACAAATGTAGTGTATCAAAATGGTTTTGAAACAAGAAAAGTGAAGGAACAGTGGCATAACCAGTCTTTTTATGTACTCTGACCATCAGCTACTATATGATAGAAGTTACATGGTTTGTATTCAGAAACAATTGACGAAATCAGATACTGAAAGGTCACAGCAAACTATTACATACTGGACCAAATGAGTCCCTGATGGGTAACTCCTTCTGGTGAGGATGAATATAGCCTGCATGTTTAATGCACTTGGTACATAAGTTAACTATCTTGGGGTTCATGCAATAGACCACTAGGACCCTGAGTTCTGTGTAGATTTCGAGAGAATGAAATGCAAGCACATGTCCTACAAAACCTCCAATTTGCTTTGGAAGTCTTGAAAACAAGTACTAGCCAGTCTAAGTTTCAATAAACATGTAGGTATACTTATAGGTTGCTACTGTGATCTTTTTTTATTTCCGATTCACAAAGTTGAGTAGCTTGATTAACAGTTGGCCTGCTTACTAAAATTCTTATGGTAATCAGAAAGTGCCAGGAAAATATACAAACACTCAGTGCTCAGTATGAGATTTCTGCAGTTCATACTGTGTTCACTGCTGGATAGGCTGGAGATATTCAAAGGTGGTGGATGCAGAAGCAGGGAAGGCAACAGGATGAAATCACAGGCATTAGCTGTGGGCTTTGCTGTTTTGGAAACAGTTTTGGTCCCCTTTCTGTGATTGCTTGATGTATAGATTACTCAAGGTAGTGCTCTTTGAAGTAGTGTTACCTTCAGGCAAATCTAAGGGTCACAGTACACAAAACTGGTATGAGTATGTTCTTACACAGAAACTTGTCTGACTAAACATGTGACAATATGACTACTGCAGTTATGCATGCAAACAATTTAAAAAAAAAAAAAAAGTGCCTCGATCCTTTTCCATGGGTAGCACTGATCCTGCTTGCTGTTCTGAAAGTTAAAAAGTCAATGGTAGCCAGTAGAAACAGGGTAGTCAACACTTCTGAAAAACCAGAGAAACATTATAGCAGCACAGTTCTGTGGCAGAGCATTGGGAAAGGTTTACTTTTCAATGGTGAGTGTTGTGTGCCTCATGCTTTCTGAACATGAGAGGTTAATAAGGTTTATTAATCCAGCCCCTGCTCTGCATATCCAGGGAATTTTCTGGGCTTGTGTTTCACAAATTCTTCCCTTCCTCCTATGAAAAAGGTGTATAGTAGTTGTTAATGCCTCCTGCACAACTTACAGTGGCATTGATATGTTAATATTATTTGAGATCATAGAATCATAGAACAGAATGTTTTCAAGATATGTGCATTCAATAACACACCAAGACAGGGTTCATTTGACTTCTTCAAAAATATTAGTGTTTCCTTGCCTTGTCAATGGAGGGGCATCTAGCACAATGTGATTTTGAGCAACCTACAGTGACCATTGAAGTATAAAGAATGATATATACATACGTAGTGTGAATTCTTACTCTCCCCATTTTGAACTGAGAGAAATGAACTTAGTGCTTCAAAGTGAGTCTTGTGTGTGTGTGTGTGTGGTTTGTTTACTTGTGTGTTTTTCAATATAGGCACAGTGGTACAGGTTACATCCAAGTCATGTTACAGTCTGCTTGAAATTTCAGACTAGCTGAAGCCTTACCCTTCACTCAGAATATTGGTTTTCTTTTGTTGAATAGTAGTAGACATGTATGAGATCTTCTAGCTTGACTTCCCAGTGGAGGAGAAATCAATGACATAGTGTGGATGTATTCTAAATGTAACTTGTTTCGTTACGTACATCAGCCCTGGAACCATAGTCAGAAAGAGCAGACGGATGCCCTTTTCTTCTGCAGAATCCCACTGCCAGGGAGTAGTTTTGCCTGAAAGGATTGATTTCCGTCAAAGAGCAAAGCAGAGAGCAAACTATCCTGCCTTTGACACGACAAAATTTTATCCAACAAAACTATAATCAGCAATTCTATTATCAACATGTCTTCCAAAGAATGGGCGTTTGCTCACACGCTGGGAAGAGTGCTTGGCAGACTGTGCAATAGTGCCACCTGGTGATAATTACCATGGGGAATGTTTTTTCAGCAGGAAGAGAGGTCCAAAACAGCACATTAGAGGTGTTACAGTGCCTTGTGCAGATTAAGAAGCCTCTAGTTATGTGTGATGGTTGATACATGACAAGAACAGTGGTTATTGTGGCACGACGGATGTGCAAAAAGGCCCCTAGGTCTTTACTGTTTTTTTCAAGAATAAGTTGGTACACATTTGCGCTATTCCTTTTACACTTACCACTTAAGGAAGGTGGAACTAATTTATTGCTGTTTATACACCCTTAGTGGTTTTCCAGACCTTCCCACTAGCACATAATCATAACAGTGTGAGAATGCTGTGTTGCTGCATACAATTGGTCTCTTGTTAGCATCTAACATAAAGAGATGCTCAGTCAAAGAAGCAGTCAAAACTTTCAGCAAAAGGAGATAAAAGCAAGATGGCAACTCGAACCAGATGCACTCATGTTTCTTTTGTGTATATAAGATTTCTTGTGCTGATTGTAGCCTTACCCTGCCATATGTAGGTCACTTGGCTGGCAAGCTATTAATGTCTCCTGGATCTGCTATAGTTCTTGCGATGATAAATTACTCTCTTTCCTGGGAAAGTGTGTGTTAAGGTTAGCTGTGCATTTACCTTCCTGACAGACTCAATGCGGGTAGAGGAAAACAATTAACCTATTCAAAAGCAAATATTTTGAGGAAGAAATTGCACAGAAGAAGGGCCAAGCAACACTTCCTTCGTGTAAAGACAGCACAGTTCAGTTATGTCCAAACAGATCAGTTTAGATTGATGAATGGAAAATATTTATTTAATAATACTGACTTTTCAAATTATTTGGATAATTTGTTTATAGCCCAGTCAGAGCAAGTTAAAGTCAGTGAGAAAATGTCATGGTTGAAGGAGGGGAGAGGAGTGAGTTTGTCTGTATCAAAAAAATAAGCAGCTGAGTTCAACTTACACCGAAGTCAGTGTTGCAGCTATGAAGGGGGAGATGAATTCGACACAGGGCTTGGCAGAGGAGAAGTTAAATCTTTCTGAGGAATGGGAACTTTCTGCCTACCTTTTAGATAAGCAAGCAAAATAAGGCCAGTTGAGAGAATCCAGTAATGAAGCTATAGAGTAAGAATCAATTAAAATGAACCAAGTATAAAAGCTTATGGGGGAGGGAGATTCCATCTCCTTTTTCTTCATGTTTTGCCATGTTTGGCTCTTGCACAGAATGCTAACCTGAAATGGGGCCTTTACTACCAGCTTGAGAGAGAGATATTTTGAATTCCTTTTGATTTATGTTATGGAGTGCTTTTATTTTAGGGACTCGGGTATTGTCTGAGCGCTTTTCAGAAAGCAAGGAAGGTCCTTGGAAGCTTGAGCCGTTTCAGATAGGCTGTGATTCAGTTATGAAGAACAAGAAGAGAATTGACCTGAGTAGGAAGAGACTTACAGTGAGAGGTTTGCAGAGCAGTCATTCCTCTTCTGGGGCTAGGGACACCCTGGGTGCATCCCAGCTAGTAAGATGTAGGGGGTATTGGAAAGCACTTCCTCTTCAAAGGTGATTTCAATTTTTCCAAAACTAAAAGGTGGCAGTGATGGGAGAAGGGTTGAGTGAGGCAGTAAATGGGAGGAGTATTCCTGATGAAATATCCTGGCTTCAGTTAGTCAATACAGAGATGAACAGATCCTGTACCTGCATATCTTCCTTCTCCTGCCAGCACTTCTTTTGCAGTTGGCCACAAGAGCATCTTATTTGTACAGGGATTTAGGATGGTATCAAAGCTAGCAAATAAACAACGGGATCACTGGGGGGAAAGAGAAGAAAATTCAGGGGAAAAAACAGTAGAGATTAAGAGTGCATGAAAAAGAGAAAGAAAATATTCAAAAGAGAAGAAAAAGACTGAGGTTGTAGTGATATCTGTAGGATTAAGAAAGAGAACGAATAGGAAATCCTGAGAATCAGTGTTTCCCCTTGATGGTACAGGAGGGGAGAATGGCATTCTACTCCTAAAAGGGGAAAGTCTATCGAAGCTAGAACTGTGCGATTTAGTTGGTGAAAACTTCCTCTAGTAAATTGCAGATTCGGATTGACCAAATAATTTTATTGCTTCTTGTGGAATTGTTTTTGTTAGGAGGAAGTTGGTAAAAAAATTGTATGATCCTTCTGAAAACAAGGCATTTCATTTTTTTAAATAAGAAAATTAAAATGTGAACACCTCAACCATGTTTTATGTCAGTGAATGAAAAATTTTGATGTCTCAAGTCAACGAAGAATATTAGCTGACTAGAAAAAAAAAGTGGAAAAGCTTTGAGAAATTAGTGTGAAATGAATTTCTTTAATAATTGTTTTCCAGGTCAGTGATGAAATAAAAAGTCAGCTGTTCACACCTATGTATTCAAATCACTTACCATTATTTAGTAATGTTCTAACATACATGATTCTGGGATTTCTTAATTTCATGTAGCACATGGGATCACTGATCCATCTGGAGCAACATTCTGTCTCTAGCTCTGCCCAGTTCCTGACATTTTAGTAGAAGACAAACAACCTAAAAAGATAATCAATTACTGCTCTCCCCTCAGTTTGTGCTGAGCCACTAATTTAGATAAGGGAGTCTGTAAGTAAGCCTTGAACCATAATGCTGTTTTTCCTGATCATAATCTTCCATGACTATGCACTTATCTTTTTGTCATAACATTATCCAGCACTTTTCTCAAACCTGTCTGAAATGCTTGAATGAATAGCAACCTAATGACAGCAACTGTCATTATATCCATCATGTGGCTAAAAGCCGAGGTGCCTGGATACTAAGCAAACAGGCTAAAAGGTAATATATGACTGCAAGTCTAACTTACACTATTGATGCATGGAAGTGACAGAACATAGCAAGGAGAATTCTTACCCAGTTAATTTAGTGAATGTGAAAGTGAGCATGTAAGATGATTGTTCTCACACGGCTTAACTTTAGGCACCTGGTTTAAAAATCAAAGACACTAGTCTCCCTTGGATTCCTGTGTAGTCAACAGAAAGAGAGTTCCTGCACAGTCTCTTACAGCAGCAATTCAGAACAGGAGCCTAATCTAACTCAGATTCTTGATTCTAAAATGGTTGAGATTATTCTTCATGTAACATGGATGAGCATGACACTGTCGTTAGTAAATGAGATAAATGTATTTACTGTAGATAACAGAGCACATTAGTCACCTGTAAGTGTAGTTACAAGCTGTATGAGAATATGAATAGGAATTTTTTAAAAAGTTGTCTAAAATACAAGATGTATAGAACAGTAGAACAGTCTTATCCTGCGGCTGGTATCCCAAGTGCTAGAAACTGTTAGAGAAGTTAACCACTATATGTGTAAATCACAAATGAAATGTCCTCAAAGACAATATTCCTATGTGGTAGGGTTTTACAAGTGTTCATCTGTTGGGAGATAGATGCACTTGCCAATGTCTTCTTTGCTTGGGAGGGATCTATTTTTGGGACTCCCTATTGGCTTCTTTCCCAGATTTTGTAGAGACTCCAGGTCTCACCGGAACCTGGCCTTGCTGGCAGAAATGAAATATGTTATCCAGTCCTACTTTCATGGATAGGAACAGCAGTTGATTAACTGGTAGTGCTCTTAGAAGGTGAGGCTTGTACAAGAATACTTCTGTATTTAAGACTTCAGTGGCAACTGACTGCTCACTAAATTCTTCATAGAGTCTAGTAATATTTGAATTTAAAAATGTTTTTGAAGCATGCACGTTAAGAATACAGTTTCACCTGATTAATCTAAAATTACTGAAAAGACTTTTTAAAAACAGAATAGGTTTAACTTCTTTGATTTCAGTGTGTGTTCTTCCAGATTAAGAAAAATTGTAGAAGCTAAAGAAGCCATAACAACTTTCAGAAGCATGCACTGGATTTATATACTTTTGCTGTTTGCCCATCAAAGGAGATTATCTTAATCAGCAGAGGATAAATGGAACCTGACTTTCAATTAGTATAAACAAACATGGTGTGTTAAAAAGTAGAATTACCAAATCAAGAAGGAGGGTAAGAATATGAGTGGGAGCAATGTACGCCTTAGATTAAAGCCATTGCTGGTGGCTATTAAAAGTCTACACCAGAGGCACACGGAGACACATTTTCTCCCACTGTGAGCAGGATCCTACACTATGCCACATACCCTCCCCACCCCACTCATATGAATGCACCTACCATATACACAGTACAGTTGGGTTGTTGCTTCCTGGAACAACCCGTTGTGCACTCTACAGATCAGTTGCAAAAGTTGCGAATAGTGTCCAGACTAGAGAGCAGACAGATAAAAGTGGCTGCAGCTCAAAGATTTCTTCAACCTGCAATTGAGGAGCAGTCTTGGAAAAGGCAGTCCCAAGGGAGAGAGAAGTAAAATTTGTTCTTACACAGCTGATATTGACTTAATTTATATTGCATTCTTATTCAGAATCAATATTATATACTGCAAGATAAACTGATTTATCAGTGCTATCTTTGTTAGGAAAGCCACTTATGATGCCTCTGAAAGTCTAGTCACTTCTAAAAATAATATTTATGTGACTGGTATGCAGATACGACTTTAGGTGCTTAACCTTAGGTATCTAGATTTGAACATTTAGGCTTAAGCCAACTGCTTTGTTTTCCTCAGCTTTTCCTAATCACTCAGTTTTAACTTTCAGAATAAGCATTGTTCTAAGGCTGGACCACATAGAAGAGCCTCTGTACATATAAAACCAGACCTGTTGATATACTGTATGAATCTGAAGGCAAACTGCAATTATATACTGAAGGGTTGTGGAAATTTTCCCTGAATATTTTACATAAACAAGTTATTTGTTCATTCAGTAAACCTGGAGCACTTCAAAGCAACTGTTTACATTAAGGATGAAACAGAAAATTTTGGTTGGCAGAATTCCGTCCTCATGGCTAGAGAGTTGTCAAGCAGATACATAAACATTAGAGAGCTAATATGTTTATCCTGAAGGGACAACTCAAGCCAAAAGCTTAATTTTTAGATGGAACATCCTGATCTGTTAGTGCATACACACCTATTGGTGGAAACAAAACAATCAGTGTTGGCTGGCAAGTCTGTTTTTTGGAGGCCTGGCTTGAAAATTCTGCACAAACAAGTGTTCGAGCACAGGCTCCACTTCCCGTTTATGCTTCTTACTGTCATTCTGCTTTTAGAGCTATAGTAAGACACTTTGGGTCACAGTATCTGAAATGGTTATGAAGTATAAGTTGGGAGGAGGATATAATTTCTAGAAGAGAGCAGAACTGGTGTCTCTTGTGTTATACTGCAGGAGCATATGCCCCTCTCGTTAGTCCTTGGAAAAAAACCAAGCTAAATGGTGAAGCTAAACAAATACTGTAAAGCTGTATTCATGGATATTAATTCCAATGCACTCAGTTTAACCACACTCAGACAGTTTTTCCTTTTCATTTTTCGTTGTGCCCTCATGCATACGGGCCTTTGTTCCCAGTTCCTGGGAAAGGCTGCATATATGTAGGCGGTTAAGAAAAAGAAGCTAGTGACTTATTTACCGCTTGAAAGAAACAATAACTGACCATGTAACTCACAAGAAGCTTCACAAAGTACCAAATAGACAGAATCAATTAAAAAAATAATTTTTCAAACCTGCCAGGCTGTAATATACTCACAAATAAAGTTATGCATGACCAACAGCTTCATAAATACCAAAGTCTCTTTGCAGAAGATGATGGACAAATGTTTTAGTCATGCCATACATAGTTTATTACAGATAAAACCCTTCCATATCTAATTACATGATTTGCTCTATGTTCTTCTCTTGCATGTGTAAGTGAGGAAAGTAATTGCGGTAGACTATGTTTGCCAGCAAAAAATAAATCCTCTGAAGGGGAGTGGGTTAATTGTATGAAAGCCTTTTACCAGTCGTCGAACTGTTTCCATGGAGCTATTTAACAGAGTTTTTTTGTAGAACCCCTCTTTGAGCAGATGGGCTCTTCTTTGTAGAGAAATACCTATAAGAAACTACACTGAAGTTTTGGATTGTACTTGGTTTATTTCAGAAGATCCCAGAGAATGTGGAAATTTGTTCTCTGAATTCTGGTAAACCCGTTTTTTCTTCACTGATTATTCTGTGATCCCAGAGAGGATCTATCAGGATGGCTAATGAATCATGTATAATTTCAACTCTAACAGAAGTAGCTTTTAGACACTGTGGTTGCTTCATGAGGTAGGCTGAAGGAAGAAAAAAAAAAAAGTTGCATTTCTGACCCAGTGATGAATACATCATGATGCCTCAGTTATATTCATTACAGTGTAGCTTCTATACGAACGGTCCTTTATCTAGTTTTGGAACCTAAGTACTTTACCTAAGCAGTAAAGGGATGGTATAGGGGAGGTTCTGCTGAGCTTACAATAAAGGCTAGCAGTTGTCATAAGGATTACTGTTGTTGATGGCTGGCATCAATACCAAATAAGGGCATCTATGCATAGACTAGGCCATGAAAAAGTTGAGTTTCTTGTCAAAAACCTTGTTGAGAAAAATTTATTGAAATAATATAGTTTGCCGCATTATCCTGTGTTTCCAATTTCCTTTTGTAGAGCTGGAGCAGTGCAAACATAAAATGGCAGAAAACTGCACCAAACCAAAACAACCTATCAGGACTTTCAGGGACCAAGATGCTTCTCAGCTGTTACGAAGCCAGCTAAGCTGACCTCTCACTTCTTGCTCTCTTGCCAACACAGGAGATAATACAGGGGCCTGAAGGGCAGACCAAACCTTCAACTGCCAGACATTAGAACAACTGGTAAACTTTATTAGTCTATGGTGAAGGCCAACACATGCCCTGCTGGTCAAGGGGAGCAGAAGAGTGGTGTAGAGTTCAGCTTAGTTCAGAGCCTGGCTTTCACACTGCCGTGGCCTGTCTTAGCTCTTATTCATTTAAGCGATGAAAGAAAACAAGTCCCTGTTCAATACAGATAAATTATCCTGGATTGGGGTAGGGTAATGAACTAATAATCTCTTGACATATCTTCTAGCTCTATATTATGGAGAACAATCTTTGAGTGACCACATTTTTCAAATGTGGACCAGAACTTTCAAATCATATATTTAGCTTTCAATTCATGATGCTTCCTGGTGCTGAAATGCAAGGCCTCATTTTGAGTTGAATCACCAAATAAACCTCCCCTAATTTTGATTTCTCATAATCCAAATCCCCACAAAACCAAAAGTTAAAGACAAATCGCACCTTAATTTGTTAAATAGAATAGCAAAATAAAGGAAAGAGAATAAGGTGATGTGAGGCTATTTCTCTGCTCGAGAACCCCAAGGGCAAACTCACTGGCAGCTTGCTCACTGTGGATGGGATCAGCCAAAGAAGTACATCCAAGGGAATCTGAAAATCATTCTTTCCACTTTCTTACATTCTGTTATGATGCCAAGTTTTTGAAAGGACATTAAGAAAAAGTTGGCAATGGAAGGCGGGAGGGGAAAGAGCGAGATCATAATTCAAGCTTTCAGCCTGGCTGGTTTTCCTGTAACTGTGGTGCAATGCCAAAAACACTTGCGTGCAGACTTCAAGTGTAATTCCGATCACTCTCACCTCTGATAAATTTCAAGCCAAGAGGTGGTGATGGTAGAATATCTATGCTGTCAAGAATGCTGGCATTCTCCCCAATTTTGTAAGCAGGATCCACCTGCCAGGCACTGATTGATTGAACCATCTGGCTTTGCGTTTATAACTGCAAGAATGCAAAAATTGCATGAAACAAGATAAGCATCATCTGTGCAAGGCACTCATTGGATTCAAAGTCACTACACTAACATTGAAAATGTCCTGGCAAAAATGATTGATTTGTTATGTCTTGTAACATTCAAATGATTGTCTTCAGCGAAATATAGTTATAGAGGAAATGCATGTCTGATAAGAAAATTAACCTTAGTCATTAGACATTCGAGAGAGAAAAGCTCTACTCTATCAGTGATAAACAAACACTGTATTGATCTGTAATTGCTGGTGCACATCAATCCTTTCTCTTATGTGACAGGATTTTAGAGAAGAGATGTAAATTTAAGAGGTAGTAGTTTTACACTGCTATAACTTATGTAAAGGTTAAAAGATTAAAAAAACCCCAACACTAAATTAGTTCACTTTAGTTTTCTCTGTGCTTTTTGAGGCATGTCACAGGCAAGGTCGGGGATTGCTTTGATGCTCGCAATGTTTATCTCCAAATGGGGGCTTAAATGCACCCTCTATTCTTTGCCAGGTGACCCAAGTAGCACTCTTACTGTTTTGTTAGATAATATTGTTCCAGATCCTAAAGTAAAGGGTGGGTGAACTGTAAAATAGGCAGTTCTGACTCTTTGTTCCTCTTTCAGCAAAAATTTCTCTGTGACTTCTTCCCTTACAACCAGTATATAATGCCTTTGAATCATCCAACTTTCCTAAGCAGTGAAAGGCATCAGTGGCTGATAAAGAGTGTGAGACTTTATCAGTGTTTTCAGGAGTGAAAAGCACAGCAGAAACCGGACAGAAATATTTTACAGTGAAAATAGTGGGTTCCTCAGTGATTATTTCTAGTGCTCTACTAGAGAAACATAAGGCATGTAGCAAGCTTTGATTAGGGATTTTTTCATTTAATCTGTTGCATATCATATAGTTAGTATTATCTAGTAATGTGGTCTGGATTAAATTAGCTGAAAGTACTTGTGTTTCTCAGTTCATGAAGAATACCTTCAGAAGTATTCTTAAGGCTGCAGTTCAAAGTTGTCTGTATATGTACAGAAAATCCAACGTGCATAGAGGTGTCAGTTTATTCATGATCTGTGTAGTCTTAAGACAGACCCTTGCCTCTGCCACTCATTAACTTGAAGGGATCATGTGGAGTAAGTATCATATTAAGTCGTGATTCAAGATTCTCTCATGATGCAGAAACTCAAAGATGCAGGATTAAGATTGCATGTTCTACTGCTTGACTTTTCAGTAGGCTTTAATGTCCTTTGAAATTGTGTCCATGTACATGTGTGTATGTGTGTGTGTTCCTAAGATTAAAAATGAAATCTGCATAGCACTTATCCCATCCTACACCAACAGCAGGGTTATGTCTGGAAAACCCATAAGTATGGAATAGATGTCTTCAATCTGAGCCACAGAACTAACATTAACGGGCTGCGGAAGAACATTGTTTTTGCAGAGCAGAAGGATCAGTCCTCAGTCTCAAGGTGTATTATGAAAAGTTCAGCCTCATTTTCTTCTCTCTATTTAGTCTCTGAGGATAGAAGACTCTCTGTCCAAAGGACTGCGATGTAAGCTTCTGGTACCATGTATTACACCAGGGAATGGAACTGGAAACTTGGTAGGAGAGGCACAGAGAAAATAAAATTTTGTTGGATGAGTGACAGGGAAGACAAAACATACAGCAGCAGCAGGTCTGGGGGACGGCATAGTAGTAATCTGTGTATTTCTCCCCACATCTGGTTTTCCTCTCTTGGTTGTCAGGAAATTTGTTACGCTGATACATGCCATTACAAAGTGAGCACTGAACCAAATGTATCCTTGCAGGCCCTAATTCCCTCAGGCTATCTTATGCTATATTGATTCTTTAATCACTGTGGTTATCCCAGCAGGGTCCATATCCAAAATGAAATTAATTTAAAAGTATTTACTGAATACTGAAGAAATTGGTCAGAGTTTTTTATTTTAATAACAGCATAATACCTATTGTTTAATTCTACTGTACCCATTATATTATACTTATTATTTGCTCTAGTAAAACTGTAATGTAAACCTACAAAGTGATTTTGTTATACCAAGTTTACTTCTCTGGATAGCAAATAACAGACTCTCCCACCAAAATTCGCCTCTTACTGTACGTGTTGGATCTTGAATCCAGTATTATGCTCTTTCTGTCATTGGAGAAAATTATAAACAAGATTCACAAGGAAATTACGGGAGGAATAATTTTCATATTATTATTACATCTTATTTATTACTTGCTGAACACTGATGAGGCATTTGTCATTGCACAGATGCATTTGAGGGAGCTCTGGTCTGCATCTAGCAGTTGAAAGGGACAGTCATGTGCCTGTATGTGGGGGTATAAACATATGAAGAAGCAAAAGATACTAAAAAAATGAAAAGGGAGCATGTATCTTTATCCTGTATACTTCTGTATGGAAATAGTTGGAGAATAATAGAAACTGTAGCTCTTCTGATTCAGTGGTGTCTTATCTGTAATATGTGAAAATAAGCTTTAGAGCCAGGCATTTGCTGCAATATTAAATTTCTCCTTTTGCAAGTAAAGGGTGGTCACTGAACAGGCCTTTTGTTATCTTTGTCAAAATGTACATCTAAATGACTAATAGGAAGAGGTGGAGAGGCTATATGCCTTTTCTCTGCCCTCTAGCAGGTATGTTTAGGACTCTATTTAACTTTCACTGACATTGCTAGCAATGTCTGTTAAAGATTATTTCCTCATTTTTTGAAAGTCAGTCAGATGAGACAACATGTGGAGTTACAGTAAATGTTATACTGTAAATCTGTCATTGTTTGCTAGTGGTACAGTTGAGAGAATCCTTGCCCAAAGTAAGTGATGTCATCTGAAGCTGGGTTCAGAGAAAGAGGGGGTGGTGGAAGGTATTCTTGAAAAGAGACAGAAATTGGATGTTCTCCAGTCTCCCTTCTTAGCCCAGCATCAGAGTAGAGTATCGGCTGTATAGGGAACACGGGCCTTGGTGTGTTTGAGCAGGTGAAATGGGGATCCCTGCTAAGTTACAGACTTGCTTGTATGAAGGCAGCAGTAAATTGAGATGCTTTTAGAGACCCATAGTGTATATATCTCCTATTCATATTACTAGAAAATTAGATTTATGTTGCTCAAGATAAATGAGGCGTATAATTAACATATAAAAGGACTTAGCTATCAGGCTGTCAAATAAATAAAATAAATAAAATTAAAAAGTAGAGCAATAGAAAGAAAATGTATTAAAATAAAAAGAATCTTTTTTGCTGGTGTTTTGTGCTTTTTGAATACTTTCTCAACCTGGTGTAGGTATGTGTGTTATATCCATGAAATATATATGAACATTATTAAGGAAAGGAGGGGAGAGTATTCCTTCAGCTGGTGATTAGTTTGTTATAGCCAGCCTTTGTAATTCGTACTCTTTTGAATTAAGATTATCCAGAGGCTCTGCTTACTGATTAAAATTTGATCCAAACACACTGAAACCTAACAAACGGTTTTCCATAATGATAATGAGCCTCATGTTTTATAGTCTTTTGAAACCTTGTCAAAGTTAGTGTTGAGTTCTATAGGTCATTTTATACATTTTTGCAAGGAAGCTGGAAGCCCAGCAGCATTGACCAGAATTTGGTATCACAGTGTTGATATCACTAGCAAACATGATACTTAAATAAGGGAATTAATGAGAAACCAGAACTGTGTTCCAAAGTGCTGTTAGCTTGTTCTCCAGAAAAAAAATAATCGGTGGAGATTACTAGAACATACACCTGTTTGACCTTTTCCACTTACATCCACAGAAAGTTTTACACAATGTTGAGAAGGCAGAATACACTTTAAAATGTCTACAGGAAAAATTGAGTGTGTCTTTCTGAAGGTGCCTATTTTCAAAATGTTACTGAATGTGCAATAATTAGTGATGTTTCTTATAAGGAACGTATGAAGCTGTGCCTTCATCAAGTCATGGCAACAACACTCCCATACTAACTAGAGTTGTGTTTGGTTGGCTCTGGCTTTACGACATCCATTATAGCTGCATGCATTAGTCACACCACTGGCACTTCAGTAGGTGACGAGAGCAGCCAGTCAGACAGCAAGAACCATGAGCACTACAGATCTCGGAACAATTCAAAGCAAGTCGTCACTGAGTCGGAACTTGTTCCAGTGCACCATCTTCCTGACAACGTCAGCCTTTTTTCTGCTTTTCTAAACAGATCATAAATTTGATTCTGACTCATTCCTATGTAGTTTACTTCAACAAATTTTATCTTTCAGTTACACAGTTTGCCTATGCAATTTATAATTGGTCATCTAAGATGCAAATTAGTCTTTGTTTGAGCTTTGAAGTTTAATATACAGCTTTTACTATTTCCTGAATATTTTTTGAACATTCAGAACTGTTGTGCTTATACGTGACTAATAAAATCTTTTCAGAGTGTGCACATCTGAAGTTAAATAATTAATTGCTTACAGCTTTATTCTTGCAAACAACAGAGAATGTTCACAAATGCATTTTTATTTAACTTTCCCAAAGCTAGACACAGTCTATCATTTATTATTTACAAGAATTTTCTAAAAAATTGTGAAAGGGAAAACATGGAATTTCGTAGATAAGGTATTACAAAAAATGTAGGTAGTTCATACGAGAAGGATCAAACTGCAGTGACAGTATTACCTCTAAATTAGTGGTTTCATACAACAGCTTCTGCCAAACAGAAAAATTCTTTTTTTTTCTACTATAGTTTGCCTATTGATTTTTATACAGTCAGTTGCCACCTTGATCCCCATTACAACAACTAAATATAAACTTTTTAAAGGCTTTTTAAAAAAATTTTAATATTTATTATAAAGTTAGTAAACTAACATGAGTAAAATATTCTTTAAAAAGTCATTAAATCTCTTAATGTCGTATTAAACTCAGACAACCTCTGAAAGAAAATGATGTACTCTTAATAGTTAGGACAATTTTTTATTAATCCTTTTATAAGCCATTTAGTTTCATCAGGGCTAGTTTCTAGTAATGTCAATTTAATGTGCCATTCTTCAGAAAATTCCAAAATGCTTCCAGCTGCTGCTTGCCCTGAAATGATACAGAGCATCCCCTTTCCACATTTAGATTCTCTGGCATAACTTCATTCCTGACCTTTCATAGTTTCTACACCATTTACACTCTTAAGTAGAATCATGGAAACATATTACATGCAGTGTTGGGTTTTAGCTCTACCAGTCAACACGCAATCTGATGCACAGCTGAGGTCTGACTGATGATGCGACAAACTATTCAGAGCAGAAATCACTTGGATAAAACAAAGAAGGTTGTATCTCTCTCTCTTCGTGGTCTGATGAACACGTATCCTTAAAGTAAGAATGCCCCACTGAGTTCTACTTCGAAATTTAAAAAAAATAAATGCATATATATATATATACATGTATGGATGAAAAAGAGAAAATTCTTATTAATATGAATATACCTTAGTGCTTCACAACTGAGAGGTGCCTGTATATATCAACGTATCACCAGAAAAGAGATGTTACATTTGAGGGGAAAGAAATTCACCAACTACTCAAAACTTTTTTGTGGTTTAACTGTATGTCGTGGTAAAACTGAAAGTTTAATTAGTAACAGAATCCATCAAGTGATGCCCAAGATATGGAGGTAGAACCATTATCCAAGTAATCATATTATACATCTGAATTACAAACCACAGCAGCATAGCACATTTAAACCACTGCATACAAACACAAAGGGCAAATAGACCATGCAACACATTCATCAGGTTAAGCAGCGTTGCATCGATTAACTTTAAACAAGGCGCTCTGAAGGCGTGATTTAACATTTCGCTTAAGAACGATGTGATGCGAGCTGTCTGTTTTAATCTCTGAGCAAGCTGGAATTCAAACTATTCAGGCAAT
>VYXH01005921.1:1179664-1233907 GCA_013397275.1 Burhinus bistriatus
ATCACCCTGAGAGTGAACAGTTTCTGCACAATATGCTGGTAATTTCAGCAGTTAGAAGAGGCCTAGCTAAGAAGTAAAACTACTGAACAGAGAATTGGTTCTGTTTTACCTCAAAGCAGGACACTGTATAAATTACATATTCTTGGTCCATTTGAGACAATATTGTCTTTGGTCTAAAAACTCTTATGTAATTACTTCTCAGTACTGCTAGACAAGCAGTTCCTCTCTCTCCTAGGTATGTCTATTTCTGCCTTTCTGTGCGATAATATTGTATGATAGAGAAAATATGCTGTCATATTGCCCTGTAAGATCACAGGGCACTTCCATATAATGAAGCAGAGAGCAGCATCACTAAAGAGTGGTTCAAAATTGATCATAAATAAGAGACAAGAATGTACACCACAAAATCAGTTTAGGAGAGGTAACATCCCCATTTTCTCATGATCCTGGTTTTACTGGGAAAAGAAAAAAAAAAAAAAATTAGGGTTTCAGGCCTTCTCCCCACACTGTCCCACCCCCCCACACACACACGCAGTTGAAGCTCTGGTGACAGAATCAAATGCCCCTAAAATACTTCCATGAATTAGCATATCAGAGTCACCATTTGTAATTTTTTTCTTTGGCTTTTAAAGCAGGTGAGATGAATCATGTTTTCATACTGTCTCTTTCTTAGTTTGCAAGGGATTATTGAAGATGATTATTGCATTTTGGAAGGCATGCACTTGTGTCTGTTCCACAGAGAACCATCTACAAAGGATTCCAACCAGTAGGCTTATCCCATAGACAGAATATTCCACAAGCAGAAACATTGCAGAAGTCCATTTAGCCAATAACAACGCAAAACCAATATGGCTTACTGAAAAAAGGAGGCATATTATGAAAGAAGTCAGTACAGAGGAAAATACAGATATTTTATGAGAGCACAGAACACCACCCATGCATTTCATCTGCAAAGCTAGTAGTTGTGGAAACCAGAACAAGTAAAAATACTGAAAAAATGAGAAAAATGGGTAAAGCTCCTTTCAGCTTAATTAACTCAGGTCAGATCTGAATTTATTCTTAAGTTTTTAAAAGGTCTTCAGTATTGATCCTTTCTTGTCCTGTTGTTTCTTGTGCTTTTTCTTCCTTGTCTTGTACTTTAGAGAACAGATAAGGAAGCTGATGACCTAGATTCTGCCCTTGGATTTGCCACACACTACCAATGGCATTTTACATATTGAGGCAAATAGTCTCTTTATGCTATAATATAAAGTTAAGATTTATCTACCTACCTCAGATGTTTCCAATTAAATTCATTATCTATGATTGTTTGCTGCGCTCTCCATTTTGGTGAGTGCCACAGAAAATAGTGATAACTTCAAGTTTGCAATGGCAATAAATAAAGGATGTCACATTTTTAAACCTTTGTGAAAGAAGTTTATGCTTTTACACAGAGGAAAATCTCATTTGCATATGCAACTTAATCGTCCTCCTTGCTAGAAGGCACTTGGAGACAAAGTAACTGTAGGTTTAAAAATGAGTGGAGAAATTGATGAAAGAAAAGTCCTCTGAAAGCTACTAAATACCAAGGTACGAGTTCTCACTCAGGAAGTCTAAATACAGTAAACCGGTATTTTGAGAAGCTCTCCCTGTAAGCTTCACTCAGCCTTTGCTGTTGACCCCAGTCAGAGGCAGGGTACTGGGATACCTGGGCCTGTGGTCTGACCTTTGCTGTCATTCTTACGTTCTTTTAGCTTTGTAAGCTTTTTTTTTTAACGTTCTTTTTGTGTTCAAATACAGATCAATTTTACTGCCTTGTCTTGCGTATATGTGGATATCCAAAGCCCTAGATTCTCCTTAATATCCTACAATCTCTCATGTTTGTATCATAGTATGACCAGACACATGTCAATGCAAAGTCCTTCCAAACAAGCTGCAATTAGACTTCACAAATGATATGTATTGCTTCTAGTGTGACATGGTTTCATCTCAGAAATCTAAATCACTGGCACCTTGAAAGAAAGTCTGTGGAATAATAATGCACCAACCTTGTGAGTCATTCCAGTGAACAGGGACCTTTACAAGGAATTAAAAATGGAAAAGAATTCATAGTATGAAAACACTGTCTCTAATGCACTCGCTCAATCTGTTCTGTTGTAGAAATTTGTGAAGAGTGCTTTACACACTGATAGAGCTAATAGAGTAGGAGGTGGAACACTAATTACAGTACAAAGCAGTACTTAGAAACCCTTGGCAATACTTAGCTACGATAATGTACCCTATAGACTTTTTCTAAGCTTCAGCATTTCAACCTGGGGTTTAGTCCCTCAGTTTTTAGTCAGAACAGCTTCAAGCAAAGAACCCATTGACGTCAGCGGGAGTTGTGCCTAAATGAGAACAGCAGATTCTGGCCCCTGAATTGTAACTCTTTGTGTAACGTAGTTTTCCTGCTAGTTGGGGCATACATTTATTTACCTCTTTATGGAAGATTTTCATTTGTCAAGCTTGCAGTGGGACAATGAAAACTGGCTAACCTTACCCATAAACTTAATGGAGCCCTGGGGGCATCTGGGAGGGATAGCTGTAAGAGCACTCACTGCTTTCCATTTGAATGTTACATTATTTCTTGAATTTAACTGAACTGAATTCAAATAAGATACTGTCTCTTTGCTTTTATAATTATTGGGGGGGACATAAATTCAGCAACATGTGCTTGGTCAGCTGTCCTGTTCTCTCCTAAGCAGTGAATTTACAGCACACACATGCTCTGAGGCAATTATTCTCTTATCGTTTATGGTATCTAAACTTTTTTCCTGATAAATCTAATTCATATAGATTGACAGTTCAAACAATGTGTCTTCTGAGTCTCAGGAGGAAGCGTATGGCTCATTTTTGGTTTAGTAACATACAGAGATTAGGTTTTGCATAATGTAAATGTGAGGCGGGTGATACTTTGTCTGTAATGCTGTGAATGCAATTAGTGAGATAAATACAGAGCTAAATTCATTTTCTCTGAAAAGAGGCAATCTGATTGCATGCAAAAAGCACCTTTATTTGCAATACTGGTGGTTCATAATGTGGTTAGCAATGCACAGAGTGACATTTTGATTTGCAGCTTTAAAAAATTCTGGGATGAATAAAACATGGAATTAATTGGCAGAGAAGAGCCTTTGCCAGACTAGATGAGATCTACTGTGCTGAATAAAAGCTGTAACCTGTGACAGGCTCTGTTCCACTCCCAAAGGAAATGATGTCAATACCAGGAAAGGTTAAATAGCACTTCAAATAATTTGCAGCATCTGAAGTCCTTCCTCTTCAGATGTAGGTTGAGGGTAGACACATATTCAAGTGTCCTATCATCCTGCAGCAGGTATGATTAGAACACAGCTATGAAAAATAACAAACTCCATGCTTTGTATTAATAAATTTGAATCAGTATCACAGTTGATTTTGAAGTAGGGAGAGCTGTTAAGTTGGAAGGGAGAACAGGCAAATCTGGATGTTTTGATATATGGGGGATCCTAAGTCCATATGTGGAGTTGTATTTGAAATGTTTTAAGTACCTGCAAAACCCTGCTGAAAGCAGGGAACACTCAGCATGCCCATGAGAAATGCCTGGATATCAGTTTAGGAATCTTGCTTTCTGCATATGTGTTTGAAAAGGCTGGAATTCTTTGGTTGTGAATCTCCATCTGAGTAGCTCTTGTTGAAGTGAGCTTGCTCTGTCAATAGATGGATTTATAGGGGAAATTTAATAACTCAGTTCTGTGTCACAGTGGAAGACCAGAAGAACAAATAGAAGATGCATACATAATTAGGAAACATGTACTCGTGAATATTATTTTGGTTCCATTCTTTTTTAGAGAGCTATTAAATTCAGCTGACGTTTGTTGTGGATTTGCCTAGAGCTGGTGCATATAGATGAATACAGACTCACAGTTTTACTTTTTTTTTTTACTTGTGAATAAGTAAAATATTTTATTTTTAATTCACATTGTCTTTTATACTTTGAGTTCACTTGAACACCCCATAAAAGTCAAATCCAGGAAACAAACACGTATGGAACAAAATAGGACACAAAAAGAAAAATGCAGACAAGTCTTTTTAAACAATAACCAACAAGTTTTAAGCCCTGGGAAAACTGGTCAGTAGAAATCTATGAGGTGCTAACCCCATTGTATGTCCCTGTTGTACTATTTACAAGGAAAAAAAAATGGCTAAGAAGTTGCATGAAGACCTAGCAGGCATGTTATGGTCTGAAAGAAATTTGTGGAATTTCTGTGGAGATTTTTGTCAGTGCTGCAGCCCGTGGGGTAACTGGCTGTGTAGGTTCCTCACCTTGTCCAAACTATGCTGGAAGCCTGTACTGTGTTTCAGAAAGGTGAAAAGGACCTTAAAGCTGCACATTGTTGTCCTCTGGAAGTTCTGTATGTGTGGTTGTTTCTTGACAAATACAAACATGCTGAGGAGGATCTATTAAAATAAATAATCTAAGAAAATGCCAGTCCCCCTATTTACCCTCATTTTTCCGATGATATGTTTCTGTTGACTAGTGATATGTCTTTCAGGTTCGTTAGGGGAAAGAAAGAAATCTTTGTGGGTTCTCACAGACTTCACTGACTACAAACAGGTAGCTGCAAACAAGCCTAAAGGAGTATGCAGTGTCAGTGTGCACGCATTTGTTGTATGTGTAAGGAATGGCAGCTAGACCAGCACAACAGCAGAACAATGATGTATTTATGGGGCTTTTGCTATGGGGGAAATTAATAGTCAATCAAAGGAAGAGGAGCAACATCTTTCTTTTTTTTCCAGTTTTTTACACAAAATACAAACACATTCTTCTACAAATCTAGGTTTGTGAAATTTAGTATCCTGCTGTGCCTTTTAAAAGCCTATAAAAGTACTGTGTACATGTGTCTAGTGTGATATGGTATGGAGGAGGAGAAAGAAGATTATTTTAAACCACTTGCTGTAGTGAACGCTTCCAGAGAACTCTCACTGAAAAACACAAGCCTTCTGGAGGTTGTGACAGGAGGGAATCTTACTGCTGTGGAGTATGAGAATAGAAACTCAGTTGCAGCTTAATTCCTTTGTTTGTAACCTGAATGATAATACTGATGGAAGAAGGAGATGGAAAGAATTTTAAAGAAAGGAGTGCATGACCAACGATTTTTTTGCAAAATATGTGTAGATTTCTCGAATTCCGATTCATTTCTATGTAAATTATGAATTAAAGGTAGAAAGCTTAGGGGAATCACGGGAGCAACTAGTGGAAGAAGAGATAAGCAGAACATTTAGCTAAACAGTCTTGGATTGAACAAAACACTCCTACCAAAGCAATTTTGATATCAATATTTGTCATACTTTCATTGGTATATTTTAGCTGGATGTTTTTCTGCAGATCTATGAACACCAGGCAGATGAAGAATCTTTAAAGAAAATAGAGAGGGAGAGAAGCTTGATTTTTCTGAGAAATGAATATCCATACCCTGGATATTCAGGGTTGTGTCTGCAGTATAATTAACCTGAATTTGAGTTCTTTCACATGTAAATTAAGTCATTGAGAGCACTGCCAGCCGTAATCCTTTTTCTCTTTATTTATGGGGCTTTGCAGGTTTACAGGCTACCTTTTTAATTGAAAATTCTTAAAATTGAAATTTCACTACTGTCACGTTATATTATATGATGCAAATCATACCATGGTCAATTTAATTTGAGCCTAATGAATCTGCCTTCTTAGACTTCTCTGAAGAAAGCAGTTAATAGAAGGACATTTCAAAAAACAGTCTTATTTTAGAATTCCTAGCCTTGAAAGTATTTCCCCAGTCTAAGGGTATTGATTCTCTGTATCTGACCTATTTCAGTTGTAACAAATAAATGAAATGTATTTTTTTATGAAAAACTGCCTACCAGAGCAGACATGAAAGATTTTCGCATGTTAAGATCTCACTGAATCCTGAGACCTAAATATAAGCCTACTATTACATTTTAGCTCAGAGTGTTGTGGATCAAATTTTCAGCTGTGGCCACCACACGTATGATTATTTGTCCATGGAAGTATTCAGTTTACATCCATAGGTCTAGAGACTAGTTTGTGGCTGTTGAATATTTTTCTTGCTGTATGGAATTCCCACATTTTTGACTTACCTTGTTAATGTCTGTGCAGCTGGTATCTCAAAATGATAAAAGAAAGAATGCCTGAAAACTGTATATGGGGTAGCTGAGAAACAGAGACATCTGTTTGATTAGTTGAGTCAAGAGATGATGGTTTGAGAGACTCTGGACGATGTTATGTGGTTCTGGATAGAACCATAAAAGCATCCTGCTGTTCAAAGGTCACATGCACCTTTTTGGAACTGTCATGCTTGCCGAAGACTGAGAGCTGTTTGCATGCACAGATTATTGCATCAAAACAGCACAAGCCTCCTGATGCAGCAGTATGGGTATCATATTACTTGACATTTCAATAGCTATTCTCCTATGGAAAGAGGGCTTGTCATACTGGTATAAAGAATCTTTGTATGTGTTTACTAGCATCTGTAGTAGGGATTGTGCAAGTATTACATTTTAATTAAAGAAACAGAAATTAAAAGCCCAACTCTTCAAGCCATGTACTTATACTGGCTCCAAAACTGGGTTTGCCAAGCACAAAAAAGGCTAGGGGGAGGGGAAAACCAAAAGATTCAGCTTCGGCAACATTGCAGTGGATCAATGAGATTTTCATTGAATTTAAACTGACCCAGTGACTCTCCAGCTTGCAGTGTCCTCGTCAATTAGGGCCAGAAGGTAGACTGAGAGATCATCAAGGTAGACTGAGAGATCATCAGTTGTTCCAAACCAGGTACAACTGTTTGCTTGACCTGTGCTTAACAACCATCACAATGTCCACTTAGTCATCTGTCCCATTGATGCCCTTTGCTTACTGTTACAATAGTCCTGTTCATTCCCTACACATGTTTAAAAGCTGTTACCATGTTTCCCTTGGTCCCCTAAGATTCAAGACAATTCATTTCAGTCTCATAGGTCATGTGTTCTGGTCATTCTTGTTCTCCTCTCTCTTCTCCCCGGATTGTTTATGTGTTTCTTGATATCTTGTGGGCAAATTTGATGTTGCATTCCAGCTGAGGTCTTAGTAGGTTAAATAGACCAGAATAATTATTTTGCCTGTCTTGCAGGTAGTATTAGTCTTTAAGCAACCCAGTACTAAGGTTACACTTTTTTGCAAAAGTATGACATTTTTAGTTGGCTAATATTTCACTTTAAACCCCATGTCCTTTCTAAACAGATGCCTCCTAACCTTTCTTTTCTTTGTACAGTTGATTTGTCCTACGTGTCCTACGTGTCCTATATGTCCTACATAGCTATGATCTGTTTTAATTTTCATTGCTTCTTTTAATTATTTCTCCAATTTTCCAAGATTATTTTGCACTGTAATCCTGTCTACGGTCAGTACATGAAGGTAATTGCTGATGGTTAATCATATACAATTCACTGCTTTTGCCTGAAATAGCCACCTTGCTGTATGTGGTGATTGGCAAGGAGGCAGACATCTGCATTCCACGTGCTCCTCCGTTGGGACTCATGTGTGGGAAATATGTGCATGCATGTGTGTGTATATTCTGATATATATGATGCAGGATATGTATTCGTCTCCTGGAAGATGGAGATTTCACAGAGGCTGCCAGCTGTGTAATGTAGCACTGTACCAGCAAAGAACTGTGCATTTTGATGAGCTCTACTATAAAGTGACTGTACTTGTGCTGATCTAATCTCATAAGGTGTGTAGTACACTTGCCAGCTCACCTTGTATCTGCTCTAGCTGGTGGACCTTATGGCCTGGTAGCTATTTTGCTCCTTTAAATTTGTTTTGATTGTTTTGTCAAAAAGTTAATTCTGAAAAGCTAAGGACTGAAAATTTCCTAGTCTTCAAGATTTGCAGGATGTATCAATACACAGCTTAATACTATCATCTGAAGAATGCCAGAGTGAATAAGGAAAAATTGATGTTTCTATAAGCTGAGAATGTGATATTTCTAGTGCTATATATTAAACTGCCAGAGGGAATTTTTCTGTAGTTCTGACAATTGAACAAGACTATGAAGAACAAGCTATTTTGTTTCAGCCATTCAAACCTGCCCAGTTTAGACACATTCCTTGTTTGCTTTGTGCCTTGTTTGAAACCGCTTTGTTCTACATCTGTACAGTCATCTCGATTAAATTTTAATGTGAAAGCCTGCTGCATATAGCCTGATGAACTAGCATTCAGGGATAAGGTCACCATCTGCTCATATAATCAAAGCTTTGTGCTTAGAATTGCTTTTTACATTGACAATGACAGGCCCTGAATGGCTTTTATGAAGGGTCAAATGAAAACAGGAAACCAACAGAAGGCCGCTTTCAATCCTACAGAAACCTGTTGCATAACTTCTTAGCGTTTGGTTCGAGCAATCCAATCTTTGTTTAAGGTAGAACCTTTTCAACCATCTGTACGTTGATTCCAAGTCTCAAATTTATCCTTGTTGTCAATCCATTAACTCTCCTGAAATGACACCAGGGATGCTTTTGGCTTTTAGTTTGCTTTCAGCATTTTCTCAGCTCACTCATTTACATCTCACTCATCTGTATTGTTCTTTTGCTCAACTCAACACTGTTTTCTTGTACTGAAGAAGATGGGACTAACTGATTCTCATGGTAACACAGATTTTCCTAATGTGGGAGGAGGGATTGTAGAAAACTAGCACTAATCATCTTCAGAGAAACTTCAAACTTGTTGCACCTTTCTCTTTAGGTTTATTAAGGTTTGTTTGTATTTTCAATTAAAATGGGGGGGGAGATGGGAATGAGGAAGAGCCATAGCTCATTCAAAATTCTCATCCAGTGTTTACAGGTTCTTTGGGAGAAGAAATTCTGCAGAATTCATTAACATTATGTGGCATCGAGGATGGAATAACTGGATACAGAAAGCAAAGATATGACTTGTGATCAAAGTCATACTAAAACTTCAATCTTCATCTGTAGGAGGAAGTTCACCTACAGTCTTAATAGCTTTTCAGCAGTAAATGTGAATTAGGTCAATGATAATTTAAGTTGCAGTGTGAAGGAGCAGAATCCTACCTGGAACCAGAACTGCATGGATCCTCTCTGTCTGTCTCTCACACAGATAGGCACAAAAAACCTACTGTTTTTTTTTGGGGGGGGTATTGAAGTCAGTGAGGGCATGACGACCTAATTCTTTTTACAATGGATTTCGTATTCTGTATTGATTTGTCAGAAGGCAAGCATTGATGTGGAAGCCATGTTCTACTGGAAGCTGTATATTTCTCTGTCTTTTGCATTTCATTTTGGAGTATCTTTTCTTTTACAGAACTTACCATATATGAATCAGTACATTATGCAAATTAAATATATTCTACCTATTGCCCACTGATTCCTTCTCATTCTATTTTTAAAGTGGTCTGTTTGTCTGTTATTATTAGAAGGTTGACCAAGAAGAAGCAGAACAGTTATTGCATAGCTATATGATCTGAGAAACAAAAAAATAGGACAAATTATCTCCTAAACACTAATAAAATGGATGTGGTCAGTTCTAGAAATGTTGTCGATACCGATACAAAATTCAGGCTTTTTCCAAGGAAATATTAGGAAATATTTCTTTACTGATAGGGCAGTCAAACACTGCAACAGATTTCCTAGAGAGGTGGTCAATGCCCTAAGCCCATCAGTGTTTGAGAGGCATTTGGAAAATGCCCATAACAATATGCTTTATCTTTTGGCCAGACCTCGAGTGGTCAGACAGTTGAACTAGATGATCATTGTAGGGACATCCCTTCCAACTGGGACTATTCTATTCTAAATTTCAGGAGGAAATCACATGAGGAAACACAATAATTTTCTGAAAGTGATAGCATTTTCTCACAGCAGTTTGCCTTTGCTATGTACAGCACAGCACTCCCAGTGTCCCTGTAATTATGTGTGATAGTACAGAATTATTACCAGATACAGAATCATGCATGCAGAACTGTTTCTCCCTTCACAGCAGTGAAAGCAAAGAAGGTCCTTTGGAATTTATTTAAAACTTGTGGTTTCTAATTTATGTATTAACTCCCAGTGTAACAGAAGTTAATGTGTACAGGTGTGGTGTTGCATTTGTTGAATGTAAATCTGATTGTGGGATATACATAAATATAACTGTCTGCATCTGATTTGATTTCTGTGTGAAGAGGATTATATGTTCTGTTGCAGGGAATTAATACAAATCTAAGTAAATGGATTTGGACATACTTAAACCAGCTGAGGACGTGTCCCAGTGAGAGGACTGAAAATATAACCACCTTTTTGGGAGACCCCAGATGTTTCATTCAGGAATCTGTTTCTTTTTTCTTATTTTTCGCAGATAAATTGCATTTGAACAGCTTAGTGTATTTATTATATTCACATACTCAAAGACTGTGGTTATTTTATTAGAGTTGAGGTTTGGGGGCTGTTATAGGCAGTAAAGTTGAAGCTGAGCAGATGGATAGTAGTGTGGAGCCAAGTCAAAATAAGAAAAACCCTGAAGTCAACGAAGTAAAAGCAGCACTAAACAAGTTGAAAGAGGAAGGCAAGCTAGAAAGAGCATTTGAAGAAAACAACAAGGAGATTGTTTTCTGTGCTTACCTTGAAAGCACAGAGAAATGATGGGCAAGCAATGCCACAGTCCGGGAGTATCTGCATGCCCTCGGCTCTTTCTGACACCACGGATAGTGTCCTGATTTGAGGTAAAACAGAACCAATTCTCTGTTCAGTAGTTTTACTTTGCAGCTAAGCCTCTTCTAACTAACTGAACTCTCTGAAACTCTCTGAAATTAACAGCATATTATGGAGAGACTATTCACTCTCAGGGTGATAAAACCTGATTAGCTGTAATTTATGCCAAGGAATGGGATGCAGAGAGGCTCTTGCTTATACTTCTTGCTATAACAACCAAGGGCAGCCAACTTTGTTATTTGCCCCGTTGGAGGATCAGAAGCTGAAAAGCGTAGAGGGGTCACACCTGTGGAGAGAAGCGGACAGGACAGGTGACCCAAAACTGGCCAACAGGGTATTCCATCCCATCTGCCTCATGCTCAGTATAAAGGCTGAGGGATCAAAGGGTCAGCCCTCTTTCTTCAATGGCCGGCACTCTGTCTGTTCATCTGTCTTTGATCCTGATCCCAGCATTCCTGAATCCAGATCCGGAATCCAGTTCCCATCCATCACTGGGACTTTCCCAGTGCCTGCTGGTGACATGATCGTCATCCTGGGAGCTTGATACGTTTTTTTATATATTTCATTATTTCTTTTTTATTATTTTATTATTAATATTCCATTAAAGTAGTTTAGTTCCTTCTAAACTCATAAGCGTCTTTCTCTCTCTCCCTCCTCTCCTTGGAGAGAGAGGTGGGGGAGAGCATCTGTCCTTCGCCTCAGTGGCCAGTCCAGCCGAAACCACGACAGAAAGTCAGCGACCCACAGGGTTTCTAGAGGTGGTTGTCACTGTGCTCTCAAATTGCTCTTGCAATCCCCTCCTTCCCCCTCTTTTTTAAAGTCCTCTAAGCAAAGCAATCCTATTCTTATCTGTTTGGTCTCACACATGAATCTCATACTCCTTTAGGCATCACTTCACTCTTAAAAATATTTTTCCTTGTTATATCCTTTTTAAGATTGTGCGACCATACCTGACCACAGTGCTCCAAATGACAGTATACCACTTACTGATATAGAGACATTAGGTTTGGGGATTATTGTTGAGTCAATTCCTAATGCTTTTCTAAACACCTCTGATCTTTCTGATGGATTATCTGTCAAACAGAAGGCTTTCATTGAACTGTCCGTAGTGACATATGGGACTTTCTCCTGAGTAGTAAAAGTTAATTTAGTGCTCTTAAATGTGCATCAGTTGTTTTATATGTAACCGCTTTCTGCGAAGAAATTGATTTGGAATGCAGGAAGAAATGATTTTTTGAGCTTGTTACTCCATGAACCACCTCAAAAAGTTATTTGAATAATGTAAATCATTCATTGCTATAAGCAAGCCATATCATACATGACCCCTTTCCAACAATAAGCGATGTCTCAAAAATTAACCTTAAGATATTTTATAATGTAGTTTTCTAGTCAACAAATACATCAATCTCAGGAATAAATAGGAAAAAAGGAGGCTTGTTTTTGTGCTTTATGATAAAATTCAAAACCTTAAGATGAGATTTCATCTCAGAGAAATGTTTTCTTTGTTACCAGACATGTAAATATGCATATAAAAATATTTTAATCAGAAGACTAAGCTGAAGCTCAGTTTCTAATTATTGTAGAAGGTTATGTGTTTTTGAAATAGCCAGCCAGTTCCATCATTGCCATCGTCCCCTTCCCCTGCTTATGAAGAGTGACCATATCATGCAGTATTTCTCCAGCAGAGCTAACACGTTATGGCTATGCTCTTCCTCCTTTAGCCTGCCTCCACCAGTGAATGCTTCAAGTTTCCTTGTTAAAGACCAAACATATTCCTGTCCTATATGGACTTAGTATCTTCTGAAAATTATTTATGTCAGATGCACTAAGTTTGGAAATTGAAGCCAAGAGAGATTAGATTTATAGTCTGGGCACTGAAGCGCACATCTGTTTAAGCACCTGTATCGCTATTTTATTAATATACTCTTGTCTGCTTTTTTTTTTAAATCTTTACTCTTTCATTAGGTAGACTTTCTCCTTGTCAGCCCAGTAACATAACTATGTTTCAATTCTAGATTAAGTGTATTCCATAAAATTAACTTTTTAGTAGTCTGATACATAGCTTAACTTGTGTATCTCTGAATGCCATGAGCATTATTTTGCAGCTGATATTAACATTATGAGTCTATTGTACCTAGACACTGAGAGATTCTTCTAACGAATGATCTAGAGAAGGCTAAGTCATTATTTAGGCTTAATTGTTTAAGATGGAAGTTATTCAGCAGCTCTCCAATGACATTTTTAATTAAATGCCAACAAGCATACACGTGTCCCCTGGTACCAGGTTTAAATTTTCTGTATCAGAGGGTTCTTCCCACTCTTCTACCCCACAGACCATGAGAATGTTAATGCTGTTAGTTAATACATCTTCATTTTAATATAATGTATTTAATCTTTTCATGCATTAGTTCTTAATTAAAGAAGAATTGAAAATAATAAGATGAGGAAAAAATAAGTTGTTTTTCTCCTAATTAAAAATACTTCCAAGTGAGAGAAACTCTCCGCAGATTCCATCTGGATAACTCAAAGACAGAGGAAAATATGCCAAGAAAAAATATTTTTGAAGGAAACTCAATTATCAACACTGTAAAATCATGAAATGCATAGCACTAAAATTAATGTGGATGAGAGGAAGAAAACCTAGGAAAATACAAAGCAGCAAAAGCTCCAGAATGACAAATGCTATGCAAACTGGGGGCATAGGCAGATACTGCAAAAGGAGGAGGCAGGTAAACTGTGAAAGGTGGGTAGTATGGCAAGCCATCTGATTGCAGTGCAATTAATGTAAATGTTAGACACATTATCTACCTCAGTAAGGACTCTCCATCATTACTGTAGTGGAGACCCAAGCGGCTATATAGTAAAGCATCCCCGGAGAAAGGAGAACCAAGGAACCAACAAAATCTAAACCCCACCATCTACAGTTATTGAATCTCTCTGGAATATTGGCCATCAAGATAATTTCTTACAAGAAAGCCAACTTAAGAAAGATAGGTTCAAAATACCAAACAAAAAAATCTGCAAATTAATATTGTTCTCACTATGTATATTAACTAACTCTTTGTATTTGCATTGAAGAAAACTTAGTAAGTATTGTCAATTAATGAAAACACTACTTGGGATTAACCCACACAGAACCTGGCCTTTAGTTGATAGTCAACATTAGATAATGTTTATGTATGTGCGTGTGCAGGTAGAACTAGTTTCCAAGTAATGAATGATTTGCTACAGCTACTCAGAAAAAGTACAGCGTTAAAAAAAATGTACCATAGGCATAGCACGTGTAATACAGATTTTTCTCCTACAATGTTTACACTGGAATTGAGCTGTATTATGTTTTTGATTCTCTTACAGCATGAAACTCAGTTGAGTAGTTGCATAGGCATGTAAAGAGAGCTCTAGGCTTTAAGATACACTCATTTTATCCAAATACCATATTAAACAATCATATAGTGAAAGCTAGAATCTTTTCAGTGTGCTCAATCCTCTAGTAAAATGTCTACAGATAAAACAGTGTAAAAGAATGAGAAGCCTTTTGTGTTCTCTGTAGAGCTGATTAAGTTGCTTTTAGCTGCCCTGTAAGAGAGCGGAGCAACCACCTCCTTCCACAGAACTGCACCTCTTGGCCTTGCCTGTGAGTATGGTAGATGTGTAATATTTGGAATCAAATACCCATGAGTGACTGATGCACGAGCAAGTCGGGGATGCAAGTCATTGCAATATATGTGTTCTACTGCAGTTATATATACACAAGCCTTTATTTGCACACTTGGTTAGTCTAAAAATCTGTTAACCCTTACTAGTGCGACCTGATTTCAGTCTTTCCACATTCTCCTTATTTTCAAAAGTATCAAATTACATACCAATGCAGTATTTTGCTGTTGTAGGTTTTATTATGTATAAAAATTTTCTGTGTTAAGAATGTAATTGAATACCATGTCAGTACATCTTGTAGTAAATGGAAACCTGAAGACAGATCTGGATTTTATATTAGTGGTCTACAACATATGTGAAAGATGGTGGATGAGGAAATTATCCCTTGGCATAATCATGGAAAGCATCCTGGTTTGTCTCCTAGTAAAAAGCCATTGCAGCTTTGAAGTACAATTAAACTACTGGTATGGTAAGCACCTCAAATTTGTAATATGATACGAAGTCGTAACTATCCTGAACTCCTTGGGGCTCCAGATGTGCAAATACATTGCCTGGCTATCTCCTTTCAGATTTCCTTGTTTAAGTTGGTAAATTACACTGAAAGACCTAACTAAGAAAACATCACAGAGTAATTTGCTTTACAGTTTAGGTGAGAAAGTTTTGAATAATCTATGTTGTATTTGAGTTTCTTTGGATATTTATATATCAGAATATTTTCATATTCTCTATTAAGGAGTTTAAATACAATCAATAGAGAATAGCTACAAGCCAAGATGAGTCTCACCGATGATAATGTGTTTTAAGGATTATTCTTCTTGGAACTATTTAGCATTACCAGAAAGTTTTGTTTGTAGACAGGATTATTGACCTAAATATCAATCCTTGTGGCTTTGAATTACTACTTTATGCCTACAAGACCCTTCTTTCCTTCCCATCTATGCGAAACACTTCAAAAAGTGGGATAATCCTATTCCTGTAACTCCTGTGAAAGCCTTCTGCTTATCCAGCTCATCCTATTGTGTCTTGAAAAAATCCTATTTGCAGAGATTTGGTATCACCTCATGCTCTCTTATACACAAGTTCCACAGAAGCTTAAGGTATACGTTTTTGGAAACACTTGGTACAAATGTGTAGCGCAGTAGGTAAATATATCTCAACACACTCAAGAAAATAAAAATTACATAGTTGCAAATCTGAGATAAACTGTATAAAATTATTTCTTTATGATAGTGTTAGTGAGGAAGCTGGTAGCTGCATTTAGTTACCTGACACTTCCCAAACAGGGAGAGTTTTTTGAGGCGCTCTCGCTTTGCAATACTTGCAAAGAGGTGTTTGCTATTTCTCATCAGTCAAGAAATTCCTTAAACTACACAAATGCCTTTCCATTGTTTCAGATTGTTATTTTCAGAGCAGAAGCTATTGTTTGGGGAATAGAAAAGGAATTAATACTCACAAATTTAAGTCTACAAACCTCAGAAAATACAGGGCTTAATATTGACAATTGGTTAGCTCAATGGTTTTGCACAGAAGTTATACTTTATGAGTATTTTCAGAAGTGACAAGGAGCATACTGTGTATATGTATACTCCTAGCATACTGTGTATAGTGATATACTTGACAACTGTGACTTTTCGTTACGTTTGCCATTTCTGTTACTACCACTACTACCTATTTTTCAATGATGTATCTTCTCCACTTGGGCTGATTAAATTGACTGACAGGATTTGGGGGTCAGAATTCTCAGGAAGGATTACTTACTAATGTGAATTACACCCATTTTCAGGGTGGATGAAATACCCAACCTTAGCTTAACAAAGGGAAACACCACAAGGAGTTTCCAGTGACTGTATTAATAACTTTCATGCTTACTGGAGTAAAAACTAGTGCACTTGTTTGTGTGTGTAGCTTTAGGATACTGTGTTTTAAAAGATTGCTTTCTGAACCTTGTCCCTGAGTTTTCATAGGCCAAGTTGGAGAAAGATTTCTGGCTGTGGATCCATTATCTAAGATATTTCCTGGATTTATGCCATAAACTATAGAACTGAATACTATTTTTAAATGTAATTTTTATCTTTCAGAGCCAGCGTTTCAAAAGTTTGCGTGTATGAGTGTACATAAGCATGTTTTGTATGCCTGCTTTCAAAAATCTGGTTCATATTCTTTTTTTTTCTGATGAGATTTTTTGATGCTGTTGTATTGTTTTATGTTATTCACCATATGGTTTTAATAAAACTCTTTGTTCATGATGAGTCATAATGAAATCAGGATTAATATTTTGGCAGTGACACATTAAATGCTAAAAACTATGGACTTCAGTGTGCTTTTGTGAGATTTTAATCAACACCAGAGGAATTTGCAAATCACGCTGCACCCTTTAAGAATGCCATGTTTCATTACAGCATTGATGAATGTGGCCATGAATTTACAATAATTTAATGCAAATAAAGTACAATTGTTGTTTTGGCATCATAAAAAAGGATTTAAATAATGAATATATTTAGCTTAAAAAATTATATGACCAATGGACGCATAGACATACACAGTATTAATTTTACTTTAGGCTTAGAATCCTGTTTCTTGTCCTATAAATAAATATTATAATCAGGAGTTCCTAAATGCAAAAGCATTTGCAGAATAGATTTTCACATCTCTCTCAAAAAAAAATTTGATGGGATTTTCTTCTCCTGTTGGTCGGGATTGCTACCTACAAAAGTGTACCATTAAATTCTGATCTTGTCAATCATGTGTTAGTTTTTTTAAAAACATTACTTCATCTTCTCATTTACAGGAATTGCAATGAAATCACCACAGGTAAGTAAGACTTATCTATCAGATGGTACTTCTCTTTTTTCACTATCAATTAAATACAAAAGTAACTTATTATGCAGAAATTATACCGGTAGCAACATGAGTATAGAGCAGTATTTTGAATTATTTATTCTGGCAGCAAGCCAGGCTGATGGTGTAATTCCTCCAACCAATATATTTTTTAAGCTAAAGAAATACATAAACTCCAAGTCAGTTTTTCCAGTAACTCTTTCACTTCTTGTATGTTACTCACGTGTTTCTTCAGTTCAGCATTAATCTGAGAGTTTACTTTCCAGGAAGTTTTGTCATGTCATTATTCCAGCGAGACATATTATAGTAGTAATAACAAATCAAAACCAGGCTTTGATCATGCAAACCCCAAGAGTTATTTGTACCACAAGGGGGTGGGGGGGGGGGGGGGGAGGCAAGGATTATAGCAATAAAACACTGAAGAAAATTTTCTTCAAAAAGCAAAAAAGTTCATGTTTTCTTTTCTCCATGATAAAGCTGAGATTTTATTGTTTCTTCTCTTCTGCATGATAGTTAGAAAGCAGATTTTTCCAATATAATTTTCCTTGTAAAATGGCAGCTACTTTTGTTGATTGTCCTGAGCATACCTGCCTTTTTTCTTCTCTACTTTACCTTTGAATGGTAAAAGAAATGTTTGTGCCTCATAGGTTCCTCCTTTTTTCACCTCAATAAGCATTCGTCTGGGTGAAGATAAAGGGACAAGGTAGACTTAACCAAATCCATATATGTTGACTGTTTACATTGTTTTGATGTTTTTGTAGCACCATACGTTCTTTCTGTGAATCACATTTAAAAATTATAGCTTATGAGTCATTATAAAAATATCGTATGTTTGTCATGGAAACATTATTATGTTATATATTAACAGTAAGTGAAATTCTTCGTGAAGTAGCACAGGTGCTATCCATGTGTATCACGTAAGACCTTTGTACATGCGGAGATTCATTAGAAGCACTCTAACATGTGCGTGACTCATCACAGTCCTTCCATTGATTTTGAAGAGCTCCGGTTGATATTCTACATATGATTGAGTCTTATAAAGCAAAATTTCAACATTTCAATATACTTTGTTCTATGCATAGAGAGCTGTATTGTATTTTCCTTAGAGCAAAAGGTCTTCTCACAGCGGTAATGCAAAGCATCCACACAGGTATGTATATATTGAGAAATGTCCAGTAAAAGGCCTAATGTAGAACTGGAATTTCAACTCAGAAATAAAATACAGAGAAATAAAAGCTCTGAAAGTTTTGTTCTGAGGTCAAATCCAGAACAGGTGTGTAAGAGTGCTGAGGAGCAGAACATCATAAATTGGAATCAAAACATGAATTTGTGATGAAGCAATATTGGAAAAATATAACAGATATCTGTAACACAGAAATTAAAAACAAGATGTCCATCACCCATCTGTTCTCCCTTACTTAATATTTTTCTCTTCAATGACTGTAAGAGTCCTCCAGTCTTTTGACTATGTGACACATTATTATTTTTTAAGTCAATACTTAGAAATGTTACAGAGAATGATTAAATACTAAGTCCAATATGTAACTGAAGGTGGCCAGTCAAGCACGTAGGAGGAGTACCACCAGATATTTTACATAAACTTTCCACGGCGTACAATGAAATGTTGCATCAGACCAAGTTGCTTTGGTGTGCTCTGATCTGTGCTCTGATCTGCGCAAAAGAAGTGATGGAGGAATATCAACTCGTGAACTTCTGCTTTCCTTCCAGTTATTTTTATCTTCTATATTACAGATATGTTTCATTATAACGTATTTCTACCACAGTGCAAAGCACAGTAGAGGAAGTACAAAATTAACATTTAGTCTATATCTCCAGGTTTACGATCTGCCAGGACACTTTAACAGCAATGGATGAGATACGAATCTGGGGAAAAGCTTACTTTTGAAATATTTGAATATTTATCTTTTAGCAAAGTTGTCTGGCGATTTGTTACTTGAATTGATTTCCTGAAAATATAAGTCCGAAAGATCAAACAACCCATAACCGGCTTACCATAGCGCCAACAGCAACTTGAACTTCCTATGTTGTTACTGCTATAAGAGTATACACACAGAATCTGTGCGTGTGTTTATGTATGTGTTTATCAATGGAAAAAATAGTGAGGTTGTTTCTTCCAGATTAATCAAGTTCTTTCAATCTTCTTTGTCTACTATGAGGTAGAATTATAGGACAAAAGCCTACTTCTTTAAAAATACTTTGCATGCTCTCTTCAGACAGGATAGCTGGCTGCTATGAATAAGATTAATGACACAAAATTTTTGCATTGGTAGCAATAGATTTTGAATACTCTATTAATGTACTGTTCCATATTCTTTTTTTTTTTTTGCAGTAATGTCTATGTTGTGTTGGTTAAAAACAACAGCAAAACAATTTTTTCATCAGCATTGGAATTAATTAAGCCTAGTTTGTAATGACATTGTGTCCTAACTCACTCTACTGCAACAACCCACATCTCTTCACAATGCTTCCAGTTCCTTCCCACATTTCCCTGCTCCTCAGCGCGTGCTCAAGTGTTCCTTCCCATTTCCTTGTTCTCTGTGCCACGAGAGGCAGCATGTGCTGTGACTGATGCTAAATGGTATGTGCTGGTATACACGTGGTGACTGGGTAACCACAAACCAAAATAAGCTCCCTTAAGTGGAGAGAAATGAGCAAAGATGATCTGCCCCCTTAGGACAGACTTCATTTCAGTTTCTCGCCTTTGCTGAGTTCTTTAAGTTCATGAAGGTTGTAGGAACTTACTTATTCTTGAGGCATCTTTCTGAGTGTCAGGTGTCACTGAAATTAGTGAAAATTGGATTAAATTGGATTGAACCAGGCTAAAATACCATAAGATCTCAAATCTGCTGGATCTGCAGAAAGCATGGCCTCTCATTCCCAGGTTCACCGTGTCTTCGAACAGTTTTTCATAGAGTGTGCATTTGTGTTGTTATAAAGTCATGCTAAAGGCAGGTTGGTCTGATGGCGAGTTTAGTGCTTACATGTCAACTTTTGTTTCTGATCTAGTGTCAAAATAGATTCTGAGGAAAATTTTTATTCCTTGTGGGGAGAAAAGAGGGAGAGTTAGATTTTACCATTTCCTCTGACCCACTGTGGGACTCTGCCCACTCGGTTTGTCGTAAGGAAATAAAATGAAGGGTTGTAAACAGGGTGAAATCAAAACTGTTTTTGAAGTGTAATTGACTCATGGAAATGCTATTTCACTTTCATCTTAGTTCCTTCGTGCACTCTTCTGAGAGTCTTTGTGTGGGTTAAATGTTTACAGGTAAGACCCCAAGGGCAAAAGAATCAATCGGAACATAACATGTTCTGTGCAAAGATCTCATTGCGCTGCACCACCATAACATTGAGACAGATAGAAAGGCAAGTTGAAATTCACTGTTGCAGAGCAAGAAGGAAACCAAATTAAACATAAGGCCAATTCTGAGATCAAAGCTGCTTGAGAAGCATGGACCAAAAGCAACAAGGTCATAAATTTAAAATGGGTTAAAAAATCTTCCACCATGCCAAGCCTGATGATACTGTGTCAATGACCTGGCTTCTTAATTAACATGATTGCTAATTAATCCTACAGACCTTTGGCTTCCAAAGATTCCAAAGAGAAAATCAATATATATTGTCCATTTTTTCTACTTTAGATAAAGATCCACTATTGCTGTTCAGACACATTTTTTTCTTTGCAGTTTAAATTAACAGCTTCCAGGCTATTGTAAATCATTCTTCTTCTGTAATTTTTTCTTGCCTGTGAATATTTGAGTTGATAAAGCAAGACACATTACCTATTTGCGTGTTGCTCTGTTGCCTGGGATACGACATATGCTTTACATTGTGTCCAATGGGAATATGTTCAAATGCATTTACTGAAAAATATGTACGCTGTTTTTTTCCCCATTGTGCCAGTTACCTTAAAACCCTATTCCTACTCCAAAGCAAAATCATCCACAGAAAAGTGTATTTTCTCTGTTCATTTCCATGTGATGATTGGAGGTGATATCCCCGGGAAAACATTTTTCTCTCATATTTCCATATGTGTGAGAATCTTGGCTCCTGTGTTGTGCATACTCTGAAATCTTTTGATCGTTCATCAGGCTGTTCCCTTTACCACTTTCATAAGTATTCCTCTTCCATTGCATTTGCGGGCAATCCTACTGGTATCAGTAATCCTTATTTTTTGAGGGGATGGGATTTGTAGGTGAAAAAGTTGCTTTCCATAACTTTGCTGGTATGAATGGTGACAGTGAGTTTAAATACCCATTAGCTGAAGAAATAAAGTAGATTTCAGTAAGTATTTAAAAAGTACCAACTGTGGAAAAAAATGGAAATAGCGTCTTGTAAGTGAAAATTTGCACATGCAAGGTAATTTTTTGACTTTTGTTTTAGTTTTCATTTGTGGTTTTGGGAGTAGCAAGTGGAGGAAACGATTCTGTACGGATGCTTCCTACTCCTGTCCTAATCCTTGGGTTTGGGGTGACAGTATATTTTGGCTACAAAAACAAATCTTAAATCCTGTTATTTGAACCACCTGAAGTAAGGAGAAAGCAAGCCATCATGAAGGAAATGGAGAAAACGGATCAGGTACATTGTTTTGGTTTTGATATCTCTTTTCTGGTTTGTTTTGGGTTTTTTTTAATTACAATTTCCTTTAAATTATCAGCTCTCTGAAAGCTTGGAGAGTTGGTGAGTAAGCTAATGTGATGCTGGTCATAGTCACTACGATGTGCTTTTTATCTTAGGGTATGATCCTGTTCCTCTTCTAGTCAAGGTAAATCCTACTGATTTACAAGGGAGCTGAAACTGACTTTGCTACACAGCCGATTCTAGCACTTTCAGCTCCACTCCAGGTATCTGTGGCACTGTTCAGGGATATTTTTTCACCTTTTTTCCTTTTTAAAATCTAATCTCTGATTATCATGGTCTTTTAGTAGTATCAAACCTACAAATGTGTAAAATGTTTGGCTTTATGGGTCCATTTATTTGCTGTGTTGTGTTACTGCTCCTGCTGTAGCCATTTCTTCTGGAACCCAAGCTGAAAAACTCATTTGTATTAATATGCCTTTAAAGTTCCCTATGGCTCCTGCTATGTGACTGGCTCTGTCTCAGGCTTAGTGACTGCAGTCATCATATACAGCAGTGGGTTCCTGTCGAGATTTGGTTGGCTCCACTGAGGTACTGCAGGGTCCCATTTTTAAGAATGTTTGTTATGTAGAAATACTTTTGATTTCATTTTGGGGGGCTTGGTTGGAAATCTTCAATGACTTGTATATCCTTACATTCTACTGAAGTTTTGTTCTGTATGGCAACAATAAGGCAAGTCCATATGGCCCTTTTGGCCATTCAGGTGACTGATAATGCTGGGAACCGAGGCACAGGCGTATGTGGCATGGTCATCTGTGTCTAATTCCACTGCCCTTCCCAGTGCAGCTCCCGCTTTACAAGATGGGATGAAGCAGCAGACATGGGATGGAGGATTCCTTTGATAAGTACTTGATTCACAAGGACTCATTGCATAAAAGAACGTGTACTCTGTTTCAAATGGAGATTTTAATAATTTGCTGAGATTTTGTTCACTGCTTGTGGATATATATTCCTTCAGTATTGCTGCATTGGTGGCCCTTTTTACCAGGAATCATGCTTTCCAACCGTGCAGTTTTATTTAACATTCTGTAAAGCATATTTTATTTATATTAGCAGATTTGTTTGTGCAAGTCAATTTTCATCCATATTTTTGTAAGTGTTAACATTTCTTCATAGCATAATCTTACTCTTATGTTGATATAAACTATTTTTTAAACTTTGTGAATGTGGGCTCATCATAATTTTCATTGCCTTACAAAAGAGCTAAAATCTGATGACAAACATTCAGAATAGGTAGGCATATATTATTACCATTGGTGCAGGCAGGAAAACTAAGCATCTTGCTTTTATAGTCACATCTTGATGGAGCAACAGCTGCCATTGCAAGTTAATCTGATCCTTCCTTTGTAATGGGCCAATCAGTCAGCACACTGTTGTCATCCATTCCACCTTGAAACAGTTTATTTTCTGGTTTAAATCCAATTATTTGGAATTATTTTGAACAGAACTCCCTAAAAAGGAAAACAGTTTATATCAATTAGTTGAAGCAAACATATGTTCTGTAGCTTTGCAAAGATCCTATTTAGAATTCTCAAGCAAAGTTAGGGCATGTACGTATTTTAAAATAAAACATAATATGTCACATACGACTGTGACAGAAGGGGAGCTGAAATGCGATAATGTTGTGAATGCCACAGGTGAGCCTGTGTAAAAATCTAGAAATATTGGTATGTCACCTAGTTATTGAGAGAGACTCTGTGACAGACTTGCACAACATGTGCTTTGCAGGACAATTTCTTTGGCATACCAACAGTTAAGAGGCAGCCTGCAGTATTTGTTTCACCTGAGGACTGACAGGCAATACCACAGCCCAATGTCTGACTGACCACAACATACGTTCATGCTGGTTGGCCGGGTGGCCAAGCAGCCAAGATGTACGTTCACTCTAACAGAACAGCTGCCTAATGGGAACGATGACCTCTGAGTGAGCCAAAGAGCCTGTACTGCCTCTTGAGGTGCACCATGTGTGTCAAAGTACACGGAGTCATCTAGTATACGGTAGGTCTTTTGCTGCATTTTGGGACACTGAGCAGCAAAAGGTAACTGAAAAGAGGAGGCAGGTGAAAAGGGATTGACAGGGAGGTACTGCAAAAGAGGGAAAAGACAGAACAGTTCAGTCTTTGCTGTTGTAAAAGGGAGAGGGTAGGAGTATGAGTGGGTTGTAAGACATTTCAGGATTGGTTGGCTGTGTCTGGGAAAAGAGAAGGGGAGCTGTTGTAGGAGAGGAGGGAAGGGAACATGGGAGAGAGCTGGAAGATGGCAGAGGTGAGGAAGCAGGGAGCATGAGATGCTTGACAGCAACCGCGGTATGAGTATGGAGCCAGGGTCTGTGACAGAAATTAATGTATGGAATGTCTCTACTTTAAACCTTACATTGGATTCATGAAGAAAAACACCTGGGAGGTTAAAATGGCTTGCCGGGTAAGGCAGTCATGTATGTGTGTGTTTTTTGAGGCCTTTGGCCAGGAAGCAAGAGATTATAAGGATGTAAAATAATTAGTCTTCTTAAGAAGAAAAATAGTTGTCAAATGTCAGGGGGAGTCATGGACATCACTTGCAGGGTACCGTTCATGAAAGATAGTCTGTGGAAGTTTCTGTAGGAATTGGTTATCCCAGTATGTTGGTATTGGTAAGCATAAGAGGAAAGCTAGGTGTGTCTAACATTTTTCAGTCTTTGTAAGAGATATTTGCTTTCTACTAATTAATAATTTGTTGCTTGAATGAAGGGCTCTTTTATTATCAAAATTGTTGTAGAGGAAAGTACAGGTGCATATCAGACTAAGTGATATAACATGGTTGATACACTGCGACCCTCAGCCTAATCTGAGACAAGGGAAATTTCGTGATTAACATAGCTTCTCCTAAATGGGAGGAGGCCTAACGTGGTTGAAGAAACCTGAAGTTAGAGATTCCAGAGTATTTATGATGGTCTTTAGCTGAGATATGAATTAGATCATTCAATCATCATGAAAGCACTGTTTTCAACATCTCACAGTTCTCAACAGATGGAGATATATTTCAAACTGTATATACATTTGAATGAGACAAAGCAAACATACAGATAAGTAAAAATAGACTAGGACCCAAAGTGCATTTGCTATTTCTCTTTAAAATTGAAATACTACTTGACAGCTACTGAACATCTTGTCCTCTTTGAAGCATTTGTTTTCTCTTGCATAAAGCTAATTTGGTCATGTTTCAAAAAATATTACTATGTTGTGATCGAAGTTCTTGTTTAATGCATAAATCTCACCCACGGGGTCTCAGAATAGAGAAATTAGAGTTACAAACTGTAACAGTGTTGAAATTTTGCAACAGTGCATCCATTAAAGAGATTTAATTATTATTTCTGTACTGTAGGTAAGAGAGGCTCGTGTTGTTTTCTTACCTGGCACCAAGAAATGCCAGTCTGGGAACGGACATCTGAATGTGAACTGACTTTCATAAGCCTCCAGGAGAATGAATGCGTCATGTGTTGCACCTGACAGTCCTGAAACACTCAAATATTTTCACCATTTCTTCCAGACTTCAGGAAAAAGATTGTAAGGAGTGTAATAAACTAAAGGAGGTATATTTTTAAACTGAGCTATCTCTAAGATAATCATAACATATATGGCTAGTGCACCGCTGTTACACGCAAAATATAGATACACATGTATAGACATGACTTTCACTTGCTGCAACTAAAGACTGTAAAGAGACTTAGTACTTCAGGGTCTATGAGTGAAAACACTGTATAAGAGCTAGGTATTATTATCTTTTATTACTTTGTTCAAAAGACTGCCAAGGGCACCTAGGCTGTTGAATGGTGTTCTTGTATTAGAGACTAGTAAAAATGCAAATAAATAACTAAAGCACTTTTTATGGGTTTAATTACTTTTAGACATTTGAACAATATAATTCCTAATGGAAATGTTGATGAACCTCTATTTTATCACCATTTGTTACTCTGTAGAGAGTCTTAAATAGTGGGGGATTTATAAATTTTTAATTAGATTTTGATAATTCATCTTGGGGTACATGCGTATTCAGGAAATCTGAAACTTGAAAGAGCATAGCTAATCAGATGGATAACTCTCATCACTCCTCTAGCTTCAGCTGCATGTGCAGCATGCAGTTTCACGAATGTTTGATTGCAGTAATTGGTATTCAGAAGTGTTTGTGCAGTTTTTAAGTATGGCTATATTTATGGTTGGCCAAGTTTTTAGGTTATGCTAGGTTGCACGATTTTGGCTAAATTTTTTAAAACGTGGCAAATACGTGCAGAGAAGTACAATTCTAAGTTGTATGTACATTCCCCATGACTCTGGGTGCAACTAAATATGGGAATGCAAATGTACCTGATTAGTTGATTGCAGTTGAATGTACAAGGTACCTGTGCATGGTTATTGAAATTATTTGCATAAGACGTACATCCAGAAGTAAAATAGTTACTAAAATCGAAAGTCTCACAGCTCATCGACACATAAAGGTTAGGAATACAAGAGAGAACAGTTCTGGAATTGTAGTCTTATAAACTACATTTCTTGAATGTGTAATTATCATTTAGAAGGGTCTTCCATCAGAAAGTTGTTTTGGCACTGAGGTAAAGAAGTTGTATATTCTGAAAGATACAAATGAATTGTTCCGTAGTTGTGGAAATAGCTCGTTGCTTAGATTGAAAGCAGGAACAATACAGGCTAGAATGCTGTAAAATTGTAACGAAGCCTGTCTAATATCAATCTATCTTTATGACAATAGATGCAAACTTTGCAATACTTCAGCTGACCTATAATGAATATGTTATACTACTATGCTAACAAGCTGCTTCTATGTTTTTGTGGATTTCAAAACACTATTGAGGGCATGGAAGCTGTTAGTTCCTTTGTATCTGACTAGGCATGAGAATAGAACTGGATATGACTGAAATCCTGTGCAATAAGTAGTTCAGCTTAGATTTATAGGAAGCTAGATTGCTTGTTTGAACACTATTTTCCATTCTGAAATGGGTGATAATTAATGACATAACTGAAAACATTAGCTAAATCATGATTTTAATTTTAACATGAATGGCACAGTATTAACTATTTTAGAATTAACCAACTGTGGACCGTGTGTTCTTCACTGCAAATTATGATAGTTGTTTTAAAATGAGCAATCCACTTACTGTTAATGCAACAGGGCCAATTTTTATCCATCATGGAACACCCAAGAGAAGCCTGTTGGATTTACATCAGACCCTGATTTTAAATTGTGGGGTTTTTGTTTTGAAAAACAGTTTCATATTACATTCTCCTTCCTGGAGACAGCTGTATAGTTTTGGAGTATTATACAACTACACTAAAGCCTTGACAGCCAATGTCTGATCCTGTTCCAGAGATTCATGCTTGCCAGCCTAAGAAGAACATGATCAATTATTTTCCTTTTAATCCCACTGGATTTCCCAAAGGAGCAAGGAAAAGGGTTACTTCATTGCCTGGCATGTCAGGATTTTGTAAATCCACTGCTGCTATTTCAGTCCTGGTGTTCAAGTGGAGTGGGAGAGCAAGGCTTGAAAGCCTTGTCTCCAGAGCTGCATGGAATGGGTATGTCAATGCTTCAAAAACATATTCGAACATTCAACCGAGCCTAGTAAATTAGTTATATTAAAGTACAAAGAAAAATATAGCCAAAAATATGCCTTTTCGTTAAGTTTCATTAATTTATTACATGCTTTTCCTGGACTCTAATTGCTAGGTTTGAAATACGTCATCACAAGGGCAAATCTGTAAATGGTACACATAACATATAGTGCATATCTATATGAACTCAGCCACTCACAAAAAAAAAAATTAGTCTACAGTGTATTCACTATGTAATATTGGCTATGATTCAGTTATATAAGAGAAGTTTTAAAAGCTTTCTGGAAAAAATAAATTCTGCGTCAGTGAAAGGTTGCTCAATGATCTTTTTATTTTGAGCTTTTGAGCAAAACCATCACCACTGTTCTTATGCACCATTATAACTATTTTGCATGAAATCTGACTTCCAAAGTGCAGCCTGGAACATCAGCTCTGGTGAAGGCTTATGAAAATCCTCTTACTTTGATACCTAAATAATAAGATTACTGTATGTGTGAGCACAATACATTGTGGTTATAAACACAGGACACCCCCAAGTGTCTTAGAGTAGATTCAGATGATCCATTCCCTCTTTGGACATTCTGATAAATTGGAAATTCAGCAAAAAGAAAGAAACTGTAGAAAGAAAAAATAACCACAGTTATGTCTCAATAAAAAAAGGTCTATTTAACCACTTCATGGTAAAGCTGTGTCAGGTTCAATACACAGTTACAACTGAGAGAGGGATCTGACTATTCAACACTAATTCTAGCAACTTCTTTCATGTATATTTTGTATAAAGCTAGTCCTCTCTTGCTTTAATAGGTAATGAAGACTTTGCACTAAAACTCAGAAGAGCTTGTGAAATAGTAATGGTTTTGTTTCTAATCTTCCTGCCTCATTTTCACTAGCATGGCCATCTATGTTTTGTAGGGCTCAAAAACGATGTTCTTGATTCTTGAGATGAACAGATTTAGGCCTGCAGCCACCGGTACAAGGCAACTCATGAATATACTATTATGTTGCATTGCAGTCTTTGAATTGCATTAATGTCTTTCAGTTTGGAATTTTAGCTGACTGCTGACACTTCCCAAGCTCTGGGTGAGGTAGATAATCATTATCCTCATGTTACAGGTGGAAAAACTGAAGCATAGAGGAAAGAAACACATGCCAATGAGAGAGGTTAAGTCTAGATCTTAGAAATACTGACTCCAGCCTCCTACTGAATTCAAAGTAAAAGAGTGCGTTGGTGAAAGTCACAGGTAGGAGTATTTTAGTACCTATACCTATGCTTCTAACAACAAAGGAGATGATGGTCTGAGAATAAGCCCCTGTAACTATACTGCTTATGGGTGCGCATGCTATGTAAGTCTTGCTGCTGCTGCCTCAGTTCCGGGAGAGTAGTGACTCACTGAAACAGATGGTTGTAGTTTAGAGTTTAGAGAACAGCAGTTCTGTTTTCTTTTAAAAAGTGCTGAAAAGAAAGCCTTAGATCCCAAATTCTCGCATGACTTGCCCCTGTGAATTGAAATAAATGTAAGATATGAGTGCTACCAGACAGTTTTCCTTTTTCTGCCATGCTAAAGCCCTAATCCAAATATGATTATTAGAACTTAAGAAACAAGAATGGTAAAACATAATTTACCCATAGACTAGGAAAGATTTCCTGCTGACACAAAAAAACCTTCAGGATCTTCAAGGATCATGGAAAATTTCTCAGTGTTGGGAGATGAGGTTTGATTAGAAGCTCCAAAGTCCATTTGGTCACCCAGTAGTAGTAATGACGATAAACTATGCCTGGTACTCTAGATTGCTTAGCTGCCATGGGGAAGAATTTTTTACTTGAGGCTTTTCTCCCACTACACTATAGAAAAGAAAGCTACTACTCTGTCTGACAAATAATAACTGGAACCCTGGCCTGAAACTGTTCTTATAGCCCCATTAAATTAACGGAGGCTATTCAAATTTACACATGCTAAAGATCTTGCCCAATAATAATAAAGCAGTAAGGTGGTAAAGAAATGTAAGAGCCTTAAGACATTAAATATAACTACCTGTGGATCTGTTAATGGCAGGTGGCAGGGAGGATGTACCTCCATTATATCCACTCTGTACCAAATATTATATAGCTTTATTGCGTATTTCTGAGCCTAATTTTTCACTATGAAAGCTTAACAAAGCTTTTTGATTAGGTGTTGTTTCTCAGTCTCTTCTCAAATTGATTATGGTTGCAGCATGGCCAAATGTCAGCTAAGAAACAGCAGTCACAGGTAGTTGTATTTCATAGATTTTGCATAGAAAATATTGCAGCCAGGAGGCTTTTTTTAATTTAGATTTATTTCAGAAATTCAGGGTTTTCTGTCCAAATCAGTACATTCTTCTATAAAGCCGGTGTTGTTTTATTAAATTAAGACCTACTTTTAATATTCACAAAACTTCAGAATGTGAAATAATGACCAGACCCCAAAATAGGCTTTAAACTATTTATGATCTGCCATCTGGTGGCCTGACTGGTTTGAGCTGTTGCACTTCTAATTTACACTGATGTAATTCAGCTGAAGTCAATGGTTTTAATATGCTCCTTGTGGTTAATGAGCTTGGTGTCGGAATAGCATCTGGTCCACTTCTGTCCCAGACCTTATCACTGCGAGCTAGACCTGTGTGATCTGTAAGTAGTCAGGCCACTTGAAAAATCAATAGGGAACTTCCTTTTGCTGAAGGAGCGAAAACTGCACTAACCTTGTTATGGATGAAATTTCCCTTTAGCCACCCTCATTTTTAATAAATGATGGTCAGAGATTGTGTTGCCTCTTGGGTATTACTGAGATGGCTGATAATCCACTTCCTGCCAAAGTTGTCATGTATTATTCCTATTTATAGCTAAAAAGCATTGCAGTAAGTGCTAAATAATTGAGATTTGTTTCTATTGCTCTTCTGTCCTTTTCAGTTCTTCCTTATAGCCCAAAGGCATGGCAGATTTACAGACTGGTTCAGATCTTCATTTCTGTAAGGGGTTAAGATACATTGCACCGCACCTGATAAAAAGCTGGGATCATGTATTATTCCAGGGTTACATCTTATCCAAGACTGGAATCATTTAAACCAGCAGGAAAGAGATCAATATGATAGAATGGCAGTACTTTTAATTAAATATTTAGGGGGCATGGCTTGTATGCCAGCGGCATGAGTAAAAGTGTAGATCAGGTGTAAGAACTGTAGCAGAATTGATGTACCGTCCTTGAATATACCTTCCTTGAATATACATATTTTAGGTAATTAACAGAAGGCAATTTGTGATTTAACACTACTCACATTTAAAAGATTTAAAAAAAAATCCTCTGCAGTAATTTTTTTTTTCCCATAAGATTCAAAAATAACAAGAACAACAGAAGTCAGCATTCATGCTGGATATTGCATTCTGTCTTCAAAAGTGCCTTACAATTGCAGATGAACTTATCCTCGTAACACCCTTTAAGGTAAATCAGTACTGCCATGAATAGGTTTAGGTAAAAATGAGTGGAAAATTATGTTAGTTATGTTAGCATTTCTACCTATATAACTCACTTGACTATATGACAAACACCAAAATGGGAAGATAATTTGTGATTTGGATGTGATTATTTCATTCCACCTGGAATGCCATTCAGCCCTGGAAATTCACACTGTCTTGGCTGGATGGCTGTAGAAATGCGTATACAACCAGTATGCTGTCAGCAAAGATGTATTTTTATTTCTCCACATTGGTACTTTCTGTCCCTCAAAGAAGGAAGATTAATATGTGAACACTTGAAAATCAATATCTCCTGCCTCTGTAACTTCTTTTAGAATGAGGACTTGGACACACAATTTTCATAATTTCACAAACTGGTAACTAGAATCTGATGAAGCTGCCTGAACTTTCTTCTTCTGGCCAGTTGGGAATTCCACTGGCATGCAGAAATAGCAAATGAGATGAGAAGGAATGATATGGAATCAATTGCATTAATTTTATCTGTCAAGGAAGTAGAAAGAGGGAAGAGATACAAATAGAATGGACTGCACTCACACTGTGTTGCCATAATGACTTCTTAACTTCTTCTGGAGGCTGTTATAAATATTGTTGCCCAGATGCTGTGCTATTTTACGTGAAGGGGGCTATGATCAGTTCCCAGCAGCAAAGGACAAAGTACACCTCTGCTTGGCACGTGAAGCTTTTTGCTGTGTGCATTACAGCCAAATGTGAGTATTGGGATCTGTCTTTCTTGATAATTTCCTTTATAATTCAGTTTTGTTTCTTTGGGAGAGGTATCTATTTGGCAGTTTTCAAGAAATCATTTTTGCAAGTGTAGATAGAAATGATTAAGTAATTATTTTAACAGAATCATCCTGTACTCTCAATAAATTGCTCAGACTGTCTCATAAGAGTCAGTTTTCTATTTTACTGACATATCGTTCTTTATATGCCAGGAAAATACCCTAGTAGTTTTCTAAACAATGTGTAATTATCCTTTAATTTCTACCTAAGCCTTTCCTATCATGAGTATGTCTTCATCTTCATTTTGTTGTGCTTTCAGACTTCTTGCTGTTGAATGTTTTATTTCTCCCCAAAGCCTCTTTCATAAGCTTGGTTAGTCTTTGCAAATGGTCGTTCATAAATGTTGACCCTTTTCTAATGTTGGTGTATTTATTGTTGGTTGTGGAATATACGAGCCTAGGCCTTATTATATAAGCCTAGGGCTCTCAGGTTTTTTCCTCACTTTTCCTGCTTTGTTTAATTTAATTTCATTTAATCCCACATAATTGTAAAATTGATTTTTGTGGGGAAATTGCTTTGTGACACTTGTAGTGTTTTTCCTATAGTCCTGACTTTTCTGTAACTGAGTGCTAATTTTCAAAATGGAGTCCCCAATTAGTGTCCTCTGATACATTTCACTGATATGTGACCAAAGTTATTTTGCTTAGTCCGTTGTTCCTTTGATTTAAAGTATACAATTCTCATTTACACTAACTCCCTTTTACAGGGGGCTGGTAATATAAAGGAGATTTATGTTCACATTCAATCTGTTCTCATCATAGACTGCTGCTAAATATGAAAATTTGACCCTGGAAGTTTTGGGTTGTGTCCAGACAGTCAAAATATTCTTGTTTGGAGCAGTTTGTTGTTCAACTTCATGAGATTTTTAGTTAATCATCTTGGTATGGAGATTCTTCTTCTTCTGCAGCGTGTATGAAATAAATGTTATGGTTCATTTGGACTCTTTACATCCCTCAGATTTTAAACAATTCACACCAGTCGTATTGGTCTCTAAGGGCCTTTAATGTCAGAAGTATCCTGAAATTCCATAGTACTTTTATTCTTTAATTATAGTTCATTATTACTACCTCTCAATTTAGTCACTGTCTCCTCCAAACTTTTGTCTGGTTTCTTTAAGAACTCAATGTTCGTTTTTTTAACCCCACAGCTATTCATCTGCAAAAGTGGTCTTTAGTTGCATCTCCCTAGCACATTTCTTTCTAGACAACAGCTGTGATACAAAAGTGAGAATTCCAGAGAAAAGTCATGCTTCCATCACTGGGTATGCCATAGTCTGTCTTGTGATGATAGGTCATCACTTATTTTGCCTAGCTTCCTCCTTATTTTTGATGTAGAATGCGGTTGTCACTAGCTGATCAAAATTCTGTCAGTGTGACTGTATATACATATCTGGCTTCTGCTTTTAACCGATCCAGTCACATATTTCAGATTCTCTTGCTCTTATAATCACTGCTCAAAATCTCAGCTAAGAAGCCTCTGTTCAACTGAATAATGGCGACAGCTTACAGTGTCCTTCTCAGATTGTTAAATGAACAGAGGTTTTATCTATTTGCTACACAGAGCCCATAGCTAAACCTAAGAACTCACTCAACAAATTAGTATTTTTCTCCATTTCTTATCTTTAATACTCAGCGTGTTCAACAAACATGATCAGATCACATCTATAGATGTTGCACTCACAAAGTCATTGTCAGTCATAATCTAGTTAAATCCAGAGTCCTCTGCTTGGAGATTGCTACAAACTCAAGATTTCTTTTGAGAATACTTTCCATCTCCCCATTCATCTTTAATTTTTGAGCCTGCTTTATTAAAGTTAAGCACCAAAGATGCGATAAAGCCCTGAGCAATCTGTTCTGACCTCATAGCTGGCTCAGTTAGGAGAGAGAGATTGAACTAAATGAAGTCTTTTCCAACCTAAATTATCCTATGAACATATGACCATTGAGTGGCTTTAGTAGAAGAGGTATCATGTCTTAACTCTTCTACTCTACAATAACAGCACAAGTGATTTATCATGAGGAAAGCATTCAAAATTAGCAAAAGCTATAGGCAGGTTGTCAGCAGAAGAACAGGCTTTTCCATTCATGAGATGCACAGCAATTCTGATTGAGACCAGCATTAATAGGCAGATTTTTTTGGTATACAAAATTGTGTGTTCCAGTTTTAAATTCATAAACAATTGTGTAGAGTGGAGGAACCTTAATTTGAGCTTTGTGCTTTCCTTGCCTTTCTGCATGCCTTGATATGTCAAATTGTTAAATAGTTACAGAGCAGCACACAAGTAGCAACATAGGTAGGAGGCTACAGTAGCTTTTGTTTCATTGCAGTTTTGGACTGCCACGTGGTAGGAGCATACAAAAATTACAGCAGCTCAGCAGTGATCTTTCCTAAATTATGTTTGATGGATGGACCACTCGGTGGATAAGGAATTGGCTTGATGGACCCACTCAAAGACTTGTGGTCAATGGGTCGATGTCCAAGTGGCGCGCAGTGACAAGTGGTGTTCTTCAGGGGTTGGTACTGGGACCAGTACTATTTAACATCTTTGTTGGCGACATGGATGTAGGGACTGAGTGCACCCTCAGCAAGTTTGCTGACAACACCAAGCTGTGTGGAGCAGTTGACATGCTGGAGGGAAGGGATGCCATCCAGAGGGGCCTGGACCTGCTTGAGAGGTGGGCCCGTGCCAACCTCATGAAGTTCAACAAGGGCAAGTGCAGGGTCCTGCATGTGGGTCGAGGCTATCTCATGCACAAATATAGGCTGGGAGGAGGGTGGATCAAGAACAGCCCTGAGGAGAGGGATTTGGGGGAGAAGCTCAACATTAGCTGGCAATGTGTGCTTGCATCCTAGAAAGCCAACCGCATGCTGAGCTNGATCTTCAAGGTCCCTTCCAACCTAAACCATTCTATGGTTCTATGATTCTATGATATCTGTACATAGAACTTTTCAGTGATATGCACTCTGCCTTCAAGATGTCTGCACTCAAGCATATTTTGGTCTTACAGGTGGATCTTCCAGACATATAGGTGCAGCATCTTAAGTTCTTGCACAGGGAAGATCCTTCCTAACTTATATCAAACACTTTTAGAGCTTTTTCTTTAGTTCTAAAGAAGTGCGTACCTCACTGTGCTCTCAGTCAAACATATGGCTGCCAGTTTTGAAGCTATCTATGAAAATAAGATCTTGTTACTCTTTTGTACATATTTGAAAGTATTCTTCTAAATAGCTGCTGTACTTATTTAGTTCTGTATCATTTTTCCCTCTAAAGTGATTGGATTTTTTTTAAAAAGCACAAGTTTAGAGTAAGTTTTTTTAAGAAATGTTTTTTAAACCTGGTAGTCCACCTCTTTAAGGTCTGGTAGGTACCTGCTCTTGGTCTCCACAATGAACAGCCTTTGTCTCTGACTCTGTATTTGTATTGGCATACTTCTGCCCTCAGCTCACTTCCTTTGAAATCAACTGAAACTTCTTCTTTGTATAATGGACACATCTATTTATAAAGACTAAATTAAAAAACCCCACACATGACAATAACTATGAACCCTTAAAGGACCATTCTTTCATGCACATATTTGAAGTTCCCGATATGTTATCTTGAGATGTTTTCCACAGTAAGTTTTAGACTGAAATAAAACCTCCTTTGCATTTAAAATGCATCTAGAGGGACAATCAGTAAAACTGAAGTTCCAGCTGTGCAGCAACTTACAGTATTTCCCCAGTGAAGTTAATACTTTATAGTGGTAGTAACATACCAAAATACCTTGTGGTGGCCACAGATTGTAGTTTGTGCCTTTTTTTTTTATTTAGGCCACAGTGAAAGTCCTTTGTTAGCAAAGAAAATCTCTACTGAGATTCAGGAGATATTTTTGGAAGAATTGTATTGGTATTTTTCAAGATTGAGCATCATCAAATGAAAAAAATCATATATTTGTGAATGGAAAAACAGTAATTTACTGGATTACTAACATACTGTACATTCATATGGAACCGTGAAGAAGTCTTTCCCCTTTGTTTTATTGAGAACCCATTAGGGTGTTAAGCACAACAGCCCCTTTTAGGAGAGCAGAATTCAATACTGCATTGTCCACGATGGCCATGAGTTGCTGGCATTTGAACTCATGGGTTGTGTGTGTTAATTTAGTATTTTTTAATTTCTTTTCTACCAGACCCATGAAAGTTAGAAAACCAGTCACAGGAAGCTTAGCAGATATTATATTTTATGTCTTCCCCTTAAAAGAACACTTGTGATCATATCCTGAGGGATGTGCCATTTGATTAGAATCTATCCTCTTCTCAGGAATTCCAGAAAATTTACTCTGCCTTTGAGATCTACACATTTAATATCTAGTAAAATAGTCCACGACTAGTCTTTTTAAAATAAGGTATGAAGACTGAAAGATAGCTTCTGAACAAAGAGTCTGAATAAAGAGGAGATAGGAAGGAGGTCATGATCTAACTTGGCTTCTTTTGCAGAACTGCATAGTGTATAAAACCTGTACATTTTATTTAGCTGTTAGGTAACAATTTAACAGAATGTAATGAAGAATAAACCTCAGAATGCAAGTCACAAAACGAATTTGCAGACATAATTGCTCCTTTTTAAAAAAATCCTTATTTTATTCTAATTTTTGAGCAAATACCTGCAAATTCCATATTTAGTGCAAACCTAATTTCATTCAGTAAATTCCATAAACTCAGTGAAACCTATACTCTTCACGCCAGGTTAAATTTCTCCCACTGTTTAACAGAGAGAGCTAACGAGATCCAGTACTATCTCATTTGTACATCAAGTGCTAGAATCACTGAGTTTCTCTGTCCAGTGATGCTCTTATGTGAAATTTGTAAACATGTCTTTCTTTAGGGTTAGCAGTGCAATTATTTATGTTGCCTTTGGCTGAAGAAGGAAATACCGCTGAAGCAGACATACGTAGTGTGTGGCCATTTGCTAAGAGGTTTAACGTGTTGTCCATGGGCACGTGGTGGCATTTGAAAGAAAATGGATGTGAAATGAAATGTTGATTTCCTGTGCCATTTTGTGACATCAGGAACTCTGACTGTCTTTTGTTCCCTCTTTTCAAAATTAAGAACGTTCCATCTATAGCAAGACAAGCTGGTGTCGGTATCTCAACTTACAAGCAAGCTGATAGGATTTATTTAGCTGTGATGCTAAATATATGATGTCCTCAATTAATATAAACATAAGAATGTCAGGGACTCACAGGATTCAATGTCCTGTTGTTGTATGCAATCCTGTCATATAACCTTGTTATTTAGATAGATACTTCAGCATACACTTAAGTGTCTAATGAAACTGTATTCAAGGGCATGTGCAAGAATGGGATTTTGAAAACCAGCCAAAACTAACATAATTTTGGAAACCAATGGAAGTTTTACCATCAGTTTGGATGCAAACTTTAAGGACTCAGTACTAGTTGTACAGCTTCTCAGTAAGAAGGGATTTGAGCATACGGTTACATTGTTTGCTGAAGTGGATTTATTTTGTTATGGTTATGGCTACTATTTATAAAACTGTAGCAGCTCAATTGAGAACAGGCCCCAATGCAGATGGTTCATCCAGTCTATACATTAATAACCAGTCGTTTGAATGTTATGAATCTTTGACTCTTTCAGAATCATTCTGCTGAAACTACATAAATGTAAATGAGAGTCATAAAGAAAGTAACCCTAATTTTTGTGCCAATAACAACAAATGCCAGTGTATTTGGATGGCTGAGGGGATAATTTGCTTACCCTATTTTTAACCATGCACATTACAACATCTCCTCATTACAACTGAGTGTTCTTTTACTGGCTCAAGCAGCTTGTTCAAATTTTAGTTTTCTTCAAGTGTTAAGTGTCATATATTGACGTATTGGAGAATGTGTGTCTTTATGATTCTTGTGTTCTTCACATCCATATGTAGCAACAATATGATAAACAATCGTTTAAGAATAGTATAAGAAATAATGATCATAAATTATATCATATTTTAAACAAAGTATAAAACTAGCTAAATCATTTGTGCAATGAAGTTAAAAATAAGATGTTAAGGGCTGTTACACTGTGATCTTTGGGATGCTTTTACAATGTAAATAACACGAGGAAAATTTTCTATGATCTAGGAATTTGAAAATTCAATGTTGACATAAATATCGTTGATTTTTTGAATACCTCAGGCTGTACTCAGAGTAGCATGAGAAAGGTGTGTAATTTGACATGCTAGGGAGAATGATAGACCTTTAAAATTTAGGGACAGCTTATTCAAAGTAAATCACCTTGTGGAGTTCATTTACCCAGGGCGATTAACAGAAGGGTACTAACTCCTCTTATCTCAAGGAGAAAGAGGAAAGTGTAGAAAGTTTATAACGGGAGTGTGGGGGGTGAACAGCAAGGAAAGTTTCTTTGAAATTAAAAAATCAAATGCCATGTTCCAACATTAAATGATTGTGAACTAGAAGCCTGTTGAAATTGGCACGTTCCCCTGAGACTCGGCTTTGACCAGTGCTGTAATGACACTGACCTCTGTTGTAAAGCAATTTGAGGCCTACTGATGAAAAGTTCTGTACAACTGGTAGATATTGTTAAGAAATATGAGAAAGAAATCCTAAGATTGAGATTATACAAAGGATTTTTTTATATGAAAGAAAGGTGTGTGTCACTGCTTTTTGGTTTCCTATATGCATAATAATTCTGTGTGTTTCATTTTGAGTCTGTCACTTTGTGTGTCTCATTTGAGCCTCAGCAAGAAAATGGGGCATTGATGAGTAATAGTGCAGACCGTTAGTAGGTTACTAAATGAGTCTGTTGAAGGAGATACAGCTCTTTACAGGATACTGTGATTGGGCTAGTCTGACAACACAAGAAATCAGAGGTTTAGCTGGAAGAAAAGGCTGGCAACTGTGAAGTCCTTATGTACTGCGTACAAAACTGTCTCAAGCTCCCCAGCACATCTGGGGAAGGCAGAAAAACAGTAAGGTTTTATAGCCTTCTGCCACCTACCAGTACAAAGTACGGAGTTTGTCTTCATTTGAATGAGTAAGATTTGGGATAGGTCCATAGTTTGTATGAAACAGTCTAACTATTGACTTTAGCATTTTACTCCTGACAATCAAGTCCTGATGTATTCTGATTTCCAGTTTTGTTACAGCATAACTGTGCTGCCAGCTTCATTGGAGTTTCTCCTGGTTTGCTCTGGCATTCAGTCAATCAGAGATCTCATGTTTGGGAAGTGGACCAAACATGGTCTAGGATAAGGAATTGGCTGGATGGCCACACTCAAAGGGTTGATGTCCAAGTGGTGAGCAGTGACGAGTGGTGTTCCTTAGCGGTCAGTACTGGGACTGGTACTATTTAACATCTTTGTTGGCGATGTGGATGTTGAGATTGAGTGCACCCTCAGCAAGTTTGCCAACAACACCAAGCTGTGTGGAGCAGTGGACGGGCTGGAGGGAATGGATGCCATCAAGAGACCTTGACAGGCTTGAGAAGTGGGCCTGTGTGAACCACATGAAATTCAACCAGGCCAAGTGCGAGGTCCTGCATGTGGGTCAGGGCAATCCCATCCACAAATATAGGCTGGGCAGAGAATGGATTGAGAGCAGCCCTGAGGAGAAGGACTTGGGGGAGCTGGCTGATGAGGAGCTCAACATGAGCCAGCAATGTGCACTCGCAGCCCAGAGAGCCAACTGCATCCTGGGCTGCATCAAAAGAAGCATGGCCCGCAGGGCGAGGGAGGTGATTCTGCCAGGTTGGATGGGGCTTTGAGCAACCTGGTCTAGTGGAAAGTGTCCCTGCCCACAGCAGGGGGGTTGGAACTAGATGACCTTTAAGGATCCTTCCAACTCTAACCATTTTATGATTCTATGATTCTAGACATCAGTTCTGTCAATTTTGTTTCATAATCATAGGACAAAATATTGTTCAGTCACTACTCATTTTTATTATCTTGGTTAAAATTCAACCCAACATAGTAGTACTGTGTGGGTTTACTGTCCCATTGCAATTTGCTACAGTCATTCTTGTCACCATGCCTGGTTTTAATTCCAGATATCAGGAATATGTACAATCAGTGTACTCTTTGTGAACTTAAAAGTAACTAAAAACTGTGGGGGTTTTTCAGAGCAATTTATATTAATTGTTTTGAAGGATTGTAGAGATAGAAAAATCATGCTTTCCTTTCTAAACATAAGCACCATTTCTATCCCAGCAGTGGAAATATAACTGGTGTGAGTAAATTCCATAATTCGTAGAATATCAATATTCATCTCCAAACCACCCGATTTGTCGGCCACACATACATCCTTTTTCCCTTTTTCAGTCACCAAGCTTTCTTACCCATGCATCTCTTCTACATTAAGACAGAGCCAAGAGTAAGAGCATGATATGATTTAAGAGACTATGTTCTCTCAGCCAAATTATTGCTGGGCCTGGGTATATAGCTGAAGCAGCTGCTTTGAGGAATTCTTCCAATGCTCCTAATTTAGTGAGTTTTGATTGATAGTTAATATGAATGTCCAGACTTTCTAGAATACTCTGATTTTTCCACCTGTGTAAATTAATTTACTATTATACAATTACTCCAATCATATGCAAAAGAGGGTGTTATTTTAGGAATAAATTATTCTGTCTGAAGGCTCAGAACCATCCACGTATTTCCGCTTGTGAAAAGTACATGTGCTCATATGTATCAATATTGTTTGGAGATGCCATGAGTGCACGTACCATTGTGCTAATTTCACATATTGACATACCTTTTAAAAAATGCACAATTCAAGAAAACAAAATGAGAATATTTCTCCTAATTCTGTGATTGAGTTTGGTCAGTCTATATCCTGTCTTTTTACACTTGCAGCTATTTAATTGATGTTTTTTGTCTTTCCATTCTATTCCAATGTGACTATTGGGAGGAACTGGAATCTCACAGCTTCATTATTTTCATTTTATTTACATTTCTACCTGTTAGGGCATCTACCTTAACTGCACAATTATCACCAGCTGGTTTTGCACCTTTCCATGCATCAAAATTGAGCATTAATTTCTTTGTCCTTAATAAATCTACGCTACCTGAGTGTCCAATTTAGGCTTTGTTTATACCATAATTCGTCAAAGCTGGGATAGTCTTAAAGCTCTGGAAGAATTGCTTGGGATTTATGTAGTTTCATGGTACACACTGTGAAACAGGTCTTCCATTTTGTAGTGATTAAACATGTTGCTAATGTGCAGAGAAAGCTGAGAGGAAGTTATATCCAGGAGCTGGCTCGCTCATGCTGTGTCACAAATTAAATTATATCTCCCTTCTGAAAGAAATTTCAGTTATTTCAGTTGGTTTCTCCATCCTATAATCTAGGTTAGCCATTATGAGAAGAAATGAAAAGTGGCAAATTTATTGTCAACTTTGCTGCTTTCTGGGAACTGGACTGAGACCACCAACTTATTTATAGTAGGCCTCCAAAGAGCTATAAAATGAAAATGAGTTTTGGTCATTGTTGACCTGAGGCTAAATTCTACTAGTGCGCTATAGCTGAACTGAAAAATTCCCTATCCTTCTCCCAACCATCTGAGCAAACCATCTTGTATAAATAATTGTTGGTATGGCTTATTTTTTCCCCGCTACAGAAAGTTGAAAAAGCTGTCATATATCTGGGTAATGTCACGGGAAGGCTATAGCTTACCTTTATGTATTTCTTTTTTAAGTCCAATACTCCAAAAGTAATCAGATAAATGAGACTCTTTAATGGTTGATGATTGGATGAAAGCTTCACTGATTAAAGACCAAAACTGACGGAGTATCAATCACTGCTGTTTTTGATTAAGTACCTCACTAATCTCTGTCACTGTATAATGACTATCCTGGCAAACAGTCTGATTGCTGCAGGCAAATCATTTACATTAATCAAATAAAGTAAGAAAGATACTGATGTACTTCGCTATTCAAGAAAAATGCTGGGTGTCTCTTACTGAAAGAGCTGGATGGACAACATACCTTTAGAAGGAAAATCCTATCTGAACTAGATTTAATGCTCTGCATTCTAAAAGCTGCTATTAAGAACAGCAACTTTTGCTCTCACTGTCCCATATCCAGATTTCTGAGCTTGCCATAAGCAGTTTATCAAGAAGTCAAATTTAGTAGGTAAGAAATTCCAAATATAGCTGGCAATTAACCCAAAATCACAACAAATTAACAGGTATTAGACTTAATAAAAAGAAGAGACCTTTGCTCTTCTGACCAGACCAAAGACACAGAGGCAGATCTTGCCTCCTAGATATCTTTGTTATTTAATAATTTCCAGAGATTGCTTGTTATTTGAGGATGGAAAACTAAGAGCCGTTGTAGTAAGTTGTTAAAATAAATCATGACTCCAATCTACAAATGCTGTTGCTCTTACATTTCAGTGGAGTCTCTGGATTTCTGTGAAAGCATCTGGCTACCACTCTCAGGTCTGGGGAGAACACTAAAGCACTGCTGGGATCCCAAAACACATGCTTTGCTGCAGCAAAAACCTCTTGGAGCTTACATGCAAGTAAGGAAACATGTATATTGTAACTACTGAAAGTGCCAACCGTTCTAAAGAAATAATTTACAAATAATCCCCTGGGATTTTGAAACCAGTGTTTCTTTTCCATCTGTTAGTCAATCTGATAGCTGTTTCAGGGCTTTGTCTTGGAGCTTTGCAGACAAAGCAGCTTAGTATACTATTGGGTGAGGCTGGTGTACATTTGTCCCTCATCAAGCCCCAGAGCTACTGTAAAGCATTCACTGAGTGGGAGATGCAACCTGATTTGTAGCAGGGCCTTGAATCCAGATTTCCCATATGGCAGGAAAATGCCCTGCTAGCAGGCTTTTGGGTATTCTGGGAGTAAGGACATCCTTTTGAGGCTGTTTCGTCTTATGGAAATAACTAAAATATATGCAGTGGATGCAGAGCAGAAGAGGTGCTTTTTAGCCTGTTGATATTGTGGCTGAGGTCTGAAAGGGTTGACTGAGGTAATTCAGTACAAAGTGAAATGAAGCGAGGTCTTCCATTCCTCAAATAAGGCACCCTAAAAATTGGACTGTCCATCTTCAAGGCATAGAAGAGATAAGCTGTGGTGGTTAACTGTGAAAGGGCAGATAAATAAATGGGATGTGAGCACATAATTCATGCCTGTTGTAGTGCCATTAGAATCAATGATGTTACCTAGGAATGAATTTAGCCTGACGCTAATAAAGCTATCAGCAGAGGTGGGAAAATAACATTTTTCTTCTTAGCCATGATTGACTGAAATCTTTCTCCTGTCATATAATCAGTATTTGTAAGAAGCTATGTATAACAGTGGTGCAATAGAAATAATAAATAACCTCTGTACAAAGAATATATGGTCAAAGACTCAGAGAACACAGCAGCTTATTTGAAATAGCAATACATTACTAGTCTTTAAATTAACAACAGAAGAAAAACGAACTCCATTTATCATGTAACATACCTATCTCAAGTATAATATGTATCAGGCCTTTGTATTACTCAGTGAACATTATAAACAAAGCAAAGATGGTTTGTCAATGGTAATAAAGCAAGGCAAAAAAGATTTTGGAGAAACTGAAATTTACAATCCAAAGCCTTGGTTTCCATCACTTCAGAAGCCTGGCTGAATGAAATTGAGTGTCCAATATTCAAGCATAGTTGTAATTTTATGTGCCTGTTAGACCTTTATTCATGTAAATGGATGGGCAGTGTCCAATTACTCTGTGCAAATCAATATTCTATTTCTATCTTCAATTACAGTAAATGAATGTAACCCTATGTTTTTGAAAATATCAAAATAATTTTTAAAGGTAGGGAAAGTTTGGAAGAATGAGAAGCCAGAAATGGAGCTGTCTGGTAAGCATTCATATTTTAAGAAGCTTATCTTGGCATTTGAGTTTTGGCCTTGAGTAATCATAATGGCTTTTGCCCAGATCTCCTTGGTAGCATAAGCAAACCAAGGGGATAGAGTATACCAAATTTTACGTGTATGCAGAATAAACATTAAAGTCACCTACCAGGTTACATCTCTGCTGTACACAAATAGTATGAAGACATCTGCAGGGAGGACCACATTTCATTTCTTTATGTGAAGAGTTTTGTCTTTTAATGATATGGTAAGATTAAAATAAAACTACTTGAAAGTAAAAATTTGAACTAAAGGATGATTTAGGAAGTCTAATCTTGAGTAAGTCTTACATGCACATACGAGAGAGAGACCATTCTTTAAATAACAGCTTTTTAATTATATTAACTATAATGATCTTTGAATGGAATACTTGGTGACAGGCATATTCAGATATGAGCAAGGCACAAATTTGCTCTTTTTGAAGAATAAGGACATATCTTCACCCTCTTCCCCCTGAAGTGCTCCTTCCATAATATAAACAAGCTTCAGAACAGTTTGATTCCTTAAAAACTAATTTTCCAATGAATGTGTAATAAAGAAAGTGAACATTCAGGAAGTAGTCTTTAAATGTTCAAAACTGTTACTTTGGAGTATTTTGGTAATTCTTTCTTACTTTACCTTGCCCTTCTTGAAATGCATTGTTCCTGTGAAGGAATGTGATAGAAAGACCTGGAAATAAATAAGTGCAGCCTAAAGGCTGTGCAACACACAGATAGTAAATTTTTGTTCTGCTTTGGAAAAATACGTATCCAGCTAGCTATAGCAGGTAGACCATATGGCAGGAGATAAGTCTATATAGTCACTAGAGGATGATGAGAACTCAGTGACAGGGTAGCCAAGCCTTAGTAGTTTATGTTCATTTTGTTCCATTTCCGTTCAGTATTTTTCAGTGTGCCAAGGAAACAGAATGTTGTTAATGCTATTTTTCTGCACTTGTCATAATAATGTGCCACAGAAGCCAGGGAATATCAGTAATTATATAGTCATGAGATAACACACTGGTATACAACTGGTTCTAGCAGGAACAGAAAATGCAGCAGACATCTATTCTTCTGGCAGTCGCTCCATTTTGATGAAAAAGATCTAGTAAAAATAGGAAAATATATTAAAACAATGTCAATGAGATTTTAATGTCATTTCTGTTACTGGAGGTTGCTGAAAGACTGAAGGAAAAACGGTGGGATATGTTGATATGCAAAAAAAAATTCAGAAACAACAATCCGATCCTTTAAGGACAAAATGGGCCAGAACTAGCAAATTAAGATTGTGCCTTCCTTGTGCAGTGTACAGCAAAGATGTATTTTTTAAAAGTAATAAAATATGAATGTGAAATTATGAGCCTAGAAAAAACCACAACTATATACCTCCATCTCTTCCAGTAATTTCCTTAACATTTTATGTGTCCCAAGGTTCCCTTTGTTGTTTTCTCTTTGAGCTGCAAGTCCTCCTAATCTCTTAAGGCAATGTTAAGCGTAGGAACATGGAACACAAGAATTTCCAAGCTGGATGAAACTGAAGGTAAATCTAAACTAAAATATAATCTCCAGCAGTACTCAAATCCTATTAGCAAGAAAAAGTGTGTGATACAAGCATTCCAAACTTCTCAAGGAGGTTTTATGACCTTATATGATTACAGCAGAACTGACGTTCACCGTGTACAGTTTTTCTTTCTCTTTTTCTTCAGTTTCGCATTCTTCATCTGCTTTGGACAAATACAAAGCCAATAGCTCACTCTAGTGTGATAGGTGTTTTTCATCTGTCTTGAGCTTTCCGCACTGGGATTATTTTCCTAAACAATTGCCTTTGGTAGCTCTTACCCATTCTATTATCATATGATCATATGCTCTTTTCTCACTGCTATTTTTTCTTTCTTTACATCTTTGAGAAGTCAGGGACAAGCTCTTAATTTATTCAACAGCTCATTTATGGAAAATAAACTGAGAAAGTTGTATCCAAAAAAGAATGTTCTTCTGCAGTCTCTCCATTTGTTTCAGATGCCTGTAATTTACTTTGTAGAGGAGACAAGGCCCTTAGATCTCAGCATTAGGCATAAGAGGAAGTGGTTTGCAAAGGTTCTATGGGAAAATTAATGTAAATCAAAACTGTAGAGAGAGGTTCTGTTTTAAAAAGGACTTAAATGAAATCCCAGATACAGATGGAATAGGACAGACAGAAGGGGTGAAAATTCTTATTTCTGACTGAAATCCTGGACCTAAATTAGAAAAACCTTCTTAGAAGTCTAGAGGGTGTGTATTTTTTCCTGTGCCCTTAGATCCAATACAAATTCATAATATAGCCTTCAAACATTGTTACACAATGAAATTCATTTGATTCTGGAAGTCCTTTAAATTAATACTTTGATAGTCTGATTTTACATCCTTGACATTACACGCTAGCTACATTACAGTAGCTTTTCAACCTGCCAGCTCTGACTTGTTAAGCAAATATCCAACAGGGTATAAATAGGAACGGTATTCAGTAATGGGGACATCCAATTTTTTCACACACTCAAGACACATTCTGGCTTTCTGCTTTTGTAAAAAGACAAAAGTCTATGAAACAGTGTCTTGTATGCATATCCTTCTACACCAGAGGTGTTTCTCACTGGTCATAAAAGTTCAAAAAAACCCAGAAACCCCATGAAGCTACCCATTGCTATGAACTTTTTGCCGCCTACTGTCTCCAGCTATATCCCTATGCTGCTTGACAAGTTAAAAGACTTTTCAGAAGATGTCCTGGTTTACTGATGAATATTCATGCCCACTTGAAGTCTAATTCTCAATTATAAAGAGGAAAGAATTCGCGTGGATTTTGTCCAAACCCTCCAACCATGAGAAATGTTTCAGGGGATTTGCATTTAAGAGAGCAGTGCCAATGTGATCCAAAGAAATAATTATCTCTGGCCATAATAATAGTTGACTCATTCTATCCAACTTCAAGACTCCCAAAGCAGCACCCTGCAGAGTAACTGGCAAGTGGCATATTACACTGGTTCATCTGCTTGGTGCAAAACAACTTAGTACCAACATCTGTACAAAACTATGTTTGTTGTTGTGTTGTGTTTTGGGTTTTTTTCTTAATGAGAGACAGGGCTACTGAAAATAGAAAAGATAAAAATCTTTCTTTCCTGAAGCTTTTTGTGCCCCACAGTCCTTACATGCAATGAAGGTAACTACTGTACTTTTAAAAAGCTCCAGTTAGGAGAAACCCCAGAGGCAAAAGGTTACAATCACTGACAAATACACCTTTCTCCTGTGACCACAACAAGAAAAACCCCATTCATTACAGACTTAGGATAACACTGATCTCCCTGGTGTTCAGTCCCTCTATAGTGTCCAGAATAGCAGCAAAGCTCACCTAGATCTCCTGGTATGCGTTATCTTGCAGCTGGAAGGAGTTGAAGAACAACCTACTAGTCTCTGTAGTCCTTATGGGAAATAAATTAATTAGAAAAATTAAGTTAGCTGCAGGCTACACTTCATAGATACATAAGCAAAGTTTATTTTCTGAGCTATCTGCCATCAATACAGATTTTGCAGAGCTTTTGAAGCTCCAAAAGGATTTTAGAGAAAGTTGTCCAGAAAACTGTGATATTGAATTTTATGCTAATAAGCATGAAATTATTTACCCATCTTCTGCATAAGGCGCATCAGTCAATTTCTCACCTCTTTATTTCTGGATTAGTGGTAGATAAGCAAAAAGGAACACAAGTAAGAAAAACCTGCAGAGCACTAGCAAACTTCCAGTAGTTTTCTGTATGTATGTGCTTATCTATCACCATTCCATAGTGAATTTAGTGCAGTTTATTCTTCAAAGTACTTTGCACCTGACAAACTTGGAACTTCCATATGGGGAATTCTTACAGAGTAATTCAAAGGCTGTCAGTTCATGCCATTGGTAATCTCGTGATAACATCACTGTTCTCTTGTATCTTGTGTGTTTCCTCTCTGTCTGCCTGATAAGGACTGTCATTTTCGTACAGACTCAGTATTTTGCAATCTCGGATTGGGTAAAAACAACCTGAACTTCTTATCTAGAAGAGAGTGATGTCAAGGGATTTCTCAGATGCATCGTTTCAGCTTTGGGGATTTGTACTGTTGAATCTGAAGTAATTGTTTCTCTCACCTGTTGAGATGTAATTACAATCAGTAGCAACCCATTAAAGGTGTATATATTTATGACATTAATACAATAGGTTTGAAATGTTACTTAAGTTGATTATCTCTGCAGCTTCCCCTTTCCAAACCATGTATTTTTAGCAATTACTTGTATTTTGGAAGCGCATTTTTTAGCTGGATGGAACATATATTCTTTCCTTTCTTAATTTCCAGTTTCATTTGGTCAAACAACTGTTTTGAAATTCCCCTCTATCTCTATTACTTGTAACGCTGTAAAGACCTCTTTTGGCAGCAGTCTTGTTCTTTCTTTTATCAGTCACACCGCTCCTCTGGCATCCACAAATTATTGGCTCTTTTATCCTCACTTATTTAACAGACTCTAATTAGTGACAGTATCCCTCTTGCTCACTTAGGAGGATGTTTAAGGTTTATGGCACAATGGGAAAAGAGGGATAAACTTTCTCTACTACATTGCTGGGCTTTATGATTCAGATATGTAACTGCTGAGAGATCCTAATGCTGTGACAAGAACATGCACTGACAGATATTGTGAATTCAGGTTTGTGGATACCTTTAGAGTTACAGGAGGTTCTGATGGGAGACAGAGGAATGAGAACTCTGCTCTGCCGTACTCATCCTGAGTGTGATGTTTGTGGAATCATTTTGTTCCTCAGGCACCAGGAGAAGGAAAGCATTGTTTGGGGTGGGTTTGGTCTGTTGGATTGGGGGTTTTTTTTTGCATTTTACTGAGGGTCACTCCCAGTTTTACAGACCTTGGGATTTGTAGTGAAATTTTTTGCAATTACTTAAGTAGTCAGGAATTTTTAAATGTGTATTAGGACTTAGGGAAATGGGAATTGCTGAAGGGAGACAAAATTCCGTTCAAATACAAAAGCTTAAAAAATTTGGTGTCTTGGTTCTAGAAATGCATAAAATTCTGTGCAAAGTGAGTGTCTAACTTTAGCTTTCAAGTTTGAGTGTGGTGGCCTTCTTAGTGAAGATAGAGAAAACAGATCTAGATATTAAAGTTCTCAGAACTCAGTGATTTTGGTTTGTACTTTCAGGACCTGATAGTTAAGTCCACAGGCAGATCCTGTTCGAGGACCTGAAATCTCTCTAGGTGTGCAGGGCTTATTCAGGTTGGCATGTGACAATTTTTAGTTCCTAGGTCTGGGCTGATGGAAGTTATTGTAATACATTCTCATTGCAGTGCTAAGTTTCTTGAGGAGTCACCCAGTTCTGGAAATTCATCTCTTTGTTTATTCGCATAGGATAAACTAAGGTGTATGTGAAGTGCCTGTGGTGATTATCTGACTTCTGATATTTTTGTGAATTACAAAGATATAAACTTCAATGACTTGGTTAAATCTCTACTAATTAGTTGAAGTTGTTGTATGTATTCCTCTAGCAATTAGCAGATGTACATTGGTGCCAGTGTCAAAAACTGGATAGAAGCCAGTCCAAGGCTCATTATCTCACCAGAAATCCTTGATCGCTAATCAACATTCGATAAAGATTAGACGGTTCCCTGCCGGCACTTGGCTATTAAATTTCATTTATACTGTTGCCCCATAAATACTATAAATTCTCTTTCATTAGCAGACTGTTCACAAAATCCTTTGAAAATAGAAGTTTCATTTGAGGATGACTGAACAAAATGGGATCTAATTAGGCTAGAAGACCCAAACCACCATAATTTCTCACAGTGTAATAATGCCAAAGTAGTGCTTTTGAAGCTGTTCTGCTACAGTATTTCCAAATAAATGTGTGTCATTAAATTAGGAGGGTTTAGCAAGCTGGGATGCATGATAGTTCTGATCTAAAGGGCAAAGATTTATAGATGTCTATGAAGAGATATGAGATTTTGTAAGTTAAATTGCACTCATGGTGCATTGCTGCATTCGAAACAACCATTTCACTTTACAGCAGTTTTAGAAGAAAATCAGTTTTCCAGCAGAAGCAGCTACTAGTAAGCTTTCACACAGATAAACCGGGGGGACACAGTCCCTTTATGTAGGATCTGTAGGGTTCATCATTGTGAATGTATTGTATATAGACAGATAAAAACACCTGATACTTCTTCTCTCCTAGTTATAGCATAAGCTTGGGAAGGATGAAAATTTTAACTTGTTCCATTTTTTGTGTATCTAAGAATAAGCTTGCAGAAAGAGCTGCTAAAGGAGGTGTTCATGTTTCTAAAGTGGTAGACTCTGGGGTTAAATCAAATGCCATGCCACTGTATCAGTCTCTGTGAGCATGTATCTGTAACCGTAGTTTCCTATAGTATTTGAAAGAATTTTTGGAGTTTGCACATAACTTGGTATGTATATTTCCTTGGTATTCACAACAGTGGCAATACTGAACCTCATTGGCACTTACTTAACATTGATAATCAGACAAGAGGTGCTGATACCTTAAAATCTTCTGCAGAACAAATAGATTTCTGCTAATGCCAGTAATCTTTCATTTATTTTCTTCTTTTAATTTTCTATTCTTTTCTCTGCTTACTCGCCAATCCATCCTTGGGTGCCCTTTCCATAGTTTGACCCTCAGGAGGTTAATAATTGTTGAAAAAGTATCCGATCCTTGATCTCAGTACAAACCAATTTGAGTGCAGATGAATATTTGGCAGCCATGCCACTGACATTTAATTTTAATTTCACTGAGGGAAATATTTGTTTGTTCTTCATAAAGTCATACATTAATGTGCTGATAAATCTTTCTGTTTGCACTCACTGGGTGATGTGTGTAACGGCAGATCTGTCTTGGGAAATTATAGGTATACACTGCAGGCCAGAGAGAATGAATAGCCTGGTAAACATAAATATTACTAACTACACCCTGCATCCAGGTACTGCATTCCTCCACTAGTTCCTGTGTTGACCTACAGCATTGATCTTGTTCCTTCTTAATAGCAACCTTGAAACAAACAATCACTGTGCTTGCATCCATCTTCTGGAAGGCTGTGCAGTACTGCTGAAAGAAGAAAGTAATTTGGGTACAGAACCACAAGGGTATTTAGGGACAGAATTTCTTTACTTAGATGTAGAATTCTCATTTAAATTATTTGTATTTGGACAGGAAAAATACAAGAAAAATTAAGGTACAATCTAGCTTCTCACATAAATATGCTACAGTTTTCTATGACTTGGGTATTTAGAGAGATAAAAGAACTGTTAATTTAAAAGATAAGTGTCCAGCTGCAACATGCAAGAAGTGATAATTATGCATTTAAACATGTTTACGTAATTAGATGAGCCACTAAAGATCTGATACACAATTGAATTACTGTGGCTTAATGAGTTACCACATGACAACTGAATAATAGTAAAACTACATACATTCTTTTAGCCTGTTCTAAATATGGACTCAAAAGAATTAACTTCAGTCTCTTTCACCGAGGCTTGCTCTAACTGATTTATCTCACATTTGTTATTGGCTAAGGGTACGCATTTGGTAATTGTAGTGTATAGTGTAGTATGTATTTGATGCATAGTGAGTACTTAAATCACAGAACATTGATTCTGTATCTCAGTTCTGAGGAGTGTTTTATCTCCAGCATTTCTGGAGTGGATCGATTCAATCAGAATGACTTTGTCTTTATGACCAGGTTTGTAAAATCCATGGGGATGCCGTTCAATTTCTTTAAGAAATAAACTATGTCCCCGAAACTGTCTGAATATTTAGCTTTTTTATGCTGTATTCAGTTTTGTTCTTTAGGAAATGCTGTTTTCCAGTCCCTACCCCCCTGCCTTGCTCCCTTATTTTTATATTCATTTAGATACTACAGACCAACAGAGAGTTTTCAGGTTCAGAAGACCAGCAACTATAGGAACAGGAGTGAGAAAGTGATAAGCTTCCATTACTCCCCATTTCACTAAGTCACATCCTTATGAGGAACCTCCTTTGTTGGGATCTCTGCATCAGTAGATGCTGCTGTCTTCATTTGCAAGGAACAGGGAAGCAAAGAGAAAAGGAAATGCCCTGGTGCTTGTTTTTTTAGTACATAATGACTTCCCACACTTCTGAAATGAGCTCTGGGCAAGCAGTTCAACCAGAGGAGCTGTTCTGCTGGTGGCATCTCAAATGTTTTTCACACCATAGACTTTTAGCAAAACCTGTTACAGGAAGAAACTCAAACAAACTAGAGCTGTTTAAATCTAAGCAGCCTCTTAGAACTGAGCAGCATCAGATTGCCAGCAGTGCAGCTGAATCATTCAGGATGTTCTATAAACATTGAAGCATGCTAATCCTATGTAGTTTATATAATTCACAGCTTTCCTATAAGGCTTAGAAGTACAAAATACTGCTGTAAGAATGGTGAAGGCAATCCTAAGCAGTTCCTTAGCACTTCAAATGCATTTTCCCTTTGGGGCTGGGTTACCTGATGAGCTGACAGCTGTGCTGTTGGAATAACGGCTGATAGGTATCCTGAGTCTGTGCTCTTAGAGAAAGTGAACTAGCAGAGGCTGCTGAGACTGATGTTCCTCGGTCACTTTGAGACCCAACCGCAGGTGCCCCAAATCCCTTCTACCATTCATTTCGTGCCTGTGAACTCTTGTTGAAGGTCCCTCTCCTCCTTGGCTCTCTGAGCAAGTGTCTTGTTACTTTTGACAGTGAAGATTATTATATGCAGCTTACTGCATATAGAAGACTGATCACTCTGTTCTTTTGGATTGTCCTATCTTGTTCATCACAGATAATGTGGGCTAGATCTCAGCAGCATATTTCTGGGGTATGGTGTATTCCAGGGCATATATGAGCAGGAAACCAGACTGAAATATTTCCCCAATAATTTTATAATAAATCCGTCATCACCAGAAATTATGCTGCCTCTGACAGCAGACTAGACTTCAGTGACCAAAGGGGCAAAAAAAGCTCCATTAGCAATGGAAGATCTCAGAACAGTGATGGGCACACTTTTTACTTCATTTCTTTATGTTAAAGTGCTTATCAGGGAGGCCACAAATTCTGCCAAGTACTAATAAGAAAGCACAGTCCCTGCTTGTTTAGAGTGTGGAAACAATGGCTTCATTTATCATCTGTGCAGTAGTTGTTCCTGCTGGAACAAAGGAGTTAATATTATTTTGTAATCTCGACAGCAGCCACATACATAAATCAGAAGTGTATTTCTTGATCTGCAATAAAAGACTGTGGAACTAGCCAGGCTAGGGAAAGAAACAGCAGAAGTGAAGCCAAGGCTGATCCAGATCTTAGGTAAAGGAAAACAAGGGGGTGCCTGCCCAGCACAAAGCAGATACCTGAATTACCACCAGGGAGCTGCCAAGCTTGACTTGAGAAGCCTGCTCAGCAAAGTCCTTCTCAACAAGGCTATTTAGCCCCTGTGGAGAGCTGCACTAATATGATTATGTGACTTCTGCTGTGCAGGATTTCTTGCTCACAGGTGCCTAAAATCTTTAGACAGGATTAGATTGTATGGCATAGAAATACTGTTAAGGAATTGCCTGACTGTATCTGAGGATATGAAAAGCAGGTTAGTGTCCTTGAGTGCTTTGTAGAGCTCAGAGGACAGCAATAAAGCAGCAGCAAAGGAGTGCATGCAGTATAGGCATTCTGCTTTGGTTTGGACTCATCCAGTGAAATAAATATGAATTTTGACATTGAATTTGATAGCGAACACCACCAAAATGAGAATCTCTTGCTCTGTATGTTATAGTATAACCTATAAATACAAAACCTGGTTTCATTATTGGAACTGGCTGTGGTGACACCTTAACTGCTTTCAGAATCTTCAATGCTTATTTTGTAGGCTTGTGCCCACCTAGACTTTGGCTTTTTATGCTGAAGTACCTTCTGCCTTTCATTTATCAGCTCATGTGGTTCCACAGAAATAATTAATCATTCTGTCCTATACACGAAACATAATCTGTAATGATAGTGTTAGAAATAAGAGTGGCAGTTTGTGAAAAGTAGAGCACACTGAAGGAATGTCTCTGTTCCTTGTTTACAATGAAATATGCAGTGGGAGGTAAAAGTGGATGATCATGATCTTGTGCCCAGTAAATTATAATTGACGTATATAACAATCAACTGCCAGGCCTAGAAACAAGCCTATGCCTTCTCCATAATCACACAAAGCCTGTGAGATCACTCTTTTCAAATTCTATTGTGAGACTCTTTCTCATTCTGTAGGGACAGAGGCCACTCTGTTTCAGTGGAATCCTTGAAAATCCAAAGTGACTTCTTTTATTAGAAACACCACAATTTTGTTGCATAGCTGAATTCCCTGCCTTTCAATGTAAAGCTGTTGTTCTGTATCGAGTAATGACCAGTGTTCTGGTCATGACAAATAATGACTTGGATTCTGTGCAAGCGCATTAATTGTATGGCTGCATGAGATTTCCTCCACATGTATGTCTAATTGACAGATTAACACAGGATATAGTGTTAATAATTTTCCTTTTCAATGGAATATGGATCATGGCCTGGACAGGTGTACTCTTCA